>JAPFSE010000032.1:0-39165 GCA_030777785.1 Beauveria caledonica | reverse complement strand
GCCCCCCCCCTGTCCACGAAGCGCGGCGGCACTTAGAGACAGCAACTCCGTGACAATTCTTCGTTCGACATCGGCTAGCAGCTTTTTGTTGCCGTGCAAGAAGTATGCTGAGACTCAATTCGCTAATAGCTGGTGACCTCCGGAGCATTCCCGCTGTTTGTGTGAAAAACTGGGCAGCATATATATATATCCGCCAGTAGGAAGCTCGCGCCGGCGCGCGACGGAGTCTGCATACGGCGATGAAGCCGTGCAAAGCCGTATGTAACATGACAAGGCAAGCTTCCAAGAAGCAGGGTGCGCAGAGGGCTGCGCAAGGATTGCGTCGTGATGCTCATGGCGATGGTGGCGAGTAAATATACCCTGCGGTCGCTGGCGCGGCTGGGGGCGAATAGCCGGCATATTCAATGGGTTGCCGTCGATGCTTGATGGTGGTCGAATAGCCTATCGACGTCGAAGAACATTCCCTATTGTTCAAAAGTATCACCCTGGTCGCGAGTTCATTTTAGGCGGGCGTCCCTCCTGGGGCCGGCAATCAGCGCAGCCTCCCATCTTTGCAGAAGCGTCGCGCGCAAGGCTGAATGTGATATATGAAAAGTCCTCAAAATTCCTCTCCTCGTTCGCTCTGTCCGTTTAGTACGGTTCCAGTTGTCGTCTCCCCATGAGGCAGGCTGGGATGTGATGAATCATGACGTGCGTGCTGAGGAGAACGGTTGATGCTTGTGCGCAACGATGAAGAGGCTAGCCGGAGAGTGGGCAGCCAACGTCACGTGATGCAAAGTCAGCAAGATGATAGCGCCTGGCCAGCCAAGTTTCCATAACCTCCATAGTAGACTGCCAAACTACGTACCGCAAACTCAAAGTTATAACAAATTCGATTAACTTGTTGCCAATTACTATTTATACTGTTAGGTAGGAAACCAAATCCAAGAGCCAGGCGGCCAAGCTCCGGAATGTAATAGGGCATAAACGTCGGCTACGGCGTTGGCTAAATCTCCGTGCCGTGATGCTTGGACTAATCAGGACTAGTGATCTTGCCGCTCTTGCTCTGGCGGATCAGCCCAAGCTCAGCCACAGCTCAGTCAGAGCGCACTGGAAGGGCGATTCATGCAAGTCATGCACAACAGGAAGAGCTTTAGTCAATGTAGTCAAGGATACAAGAGATTCGCCACTCCAGTTTGTTTGCGTCTGTGGTGGCAAGATGGGAAGTATTGCATGCGTGTACGTAATCTATATAAGGAAAAAAAGAGGACTATCTGACCAGGAGGTTTTGGCGTCGAATGATAAATGCACAGGTGTGCTTGATATGGTAGCTATGTTGTAGTTAAGTATAAGGGTATGATATAAGACACACCGCTGTTGGTATTACACGCAGCGTAGGCTTGGGTGATTTTTCTTGTATTATTAGCGACTCACATAGGAACGATAGGGTATTGCGACGAACCTCATTATGAAGAACAACCTCTTTGATCATTGGCATGAAAATGAAATCGAGAATAAAGACTACACCGTTCTGTATTCGCGCTTATAGACTTTCAGCATTATGATGTGGTAGGAATATATTAATCATAATCCTCTGGGGTATATATGGGAAGTGGTTAGATCTACGCTTAATTGTACTCGAAGGCCTTTTCAAGACTCTCTATAAAATCAGTTGCACGACCTTGGCTACTCTGAGACCTATTAAATACGTACAGAGATATAAATGCACGACGCTATCTCGGCGAGTTTAATCGAGTATAAGCTTAGCGGAGTGCCCCAACCAACCTCATAGAGATGGATAACTATCCGATTGAGTATAATAAGCTCGTCTGCACTTCTGCCGCCTTTCTTCTTTTCCGCTCCTTTGTTTACTTTCCACTCGATACGGAAGTGTCTGTGAAGGTTGCCGTCAACGATGCGTTTATTTGGGCCAGGAAGCGGATTCCTGGGTTGCTCAGTCAAGACTCAAGGCTTAAAGCGGCGGGGCTCAGGATCACATTCAGAGTAGACTGAGATTCTGAATGGCCGACGGCGTTCCAACACGCGATTTTGCAACAAGTTTATTCGTAATTAGGCACGACGAGAGTATATCCATAACTGTATATTACCCCGGTGAATCTGAGTATATAGTGGCATGTTGCCCAGTCCTGTTCACACCGAAATTGGTTGACTGTTTCAGATAGTCAATCTCGTTAGCGCCTGCCAGCCGAGACCTCCGTACGTTGCACAGCTAGCCAACGCCCCGCGTTATCCCGACTTTAATTTACGAAGCTTCTGGTCAGTCTTCCGACCTGTGCAAATTTCGTCTTCAGTCCACAGTTTGAACTGGTCTTTCTCTCTCTCATCGGTGGCTTTCCAAGCAAGCCGTATCGGCGCCGACACTACCCGCAGAGCCCATTCGCAATGGAGTGGTTTGGAAAAGCCAAGATTGAGTTTACTCATTCACCAGCACCGAGAGCCATCAAGCAAAAGGATGGCAAGGACACCGACCTGCTCAAAATCTGCGAGGCAACTACGCCGCCCTGCCATCTGAACCCTCTGCTGTTCAATGGCCACGTCCAGACTATGTGGACGGCGACGAAGCCCAGTGGACCCCAGGTCTTTTACCGTCGGCGTTTGTTCGACGCAGACCACGACACGTACAAGGGGTCGTATGCTGTCGACTTTGCTGTCGAGCCCTTTGAGGAAAGCGACCCCACGCTCCCGCACCGCACTGTGTATTACACAGAGGAGGAGGAGAAGAATCTGGGGTCCGATGATGCGAGGCCCATGGTGGTCGTATTGCACGGCCTGTCTGGCGGCTCTCACGAGATCTACCTCCGACACACCATCGCGCCGCTGCTTGGCCAAGGAGGCTGGGAGGCCTGCGTCGTCAACTCCAGAGGATGCGCCAGAAGCAAAATCACTAGTGGCGTGCTATACAATGCTCGCGCCACGTGGGACGTGAGACAGGTAATGGATGCTTCACCCTTGGCCCGCGAGCTCGCCTGCTGACGTCGCTTCTATGCAGACAATCAAGTGGTTACGCGAAAAGTTCCCCAACAGACCTCTTTTTGGCCTCGGATTTTCCCTTGGCGCCAACATGATGACGAACGTGAGTCTTTTCTAGTTAAGTCATGCAGGAAGGTGCTGACCCCTACACAGTATTGCGCTGAAGAGGGCGAAAGCTGCGTTCTCAAAGCAGCCGTTGTTTGTTCAAACCCGTTCAACCTGGATTGTACCAGTAAGCTCATGCAGAGCACTTTAATCGGGAGGGAGCTCTATTTGAGGGTCATGGGCTGTAAGTCGGTGACAACTTCCAAAATATCATCAAGCTAATGGAGAAATGCAGCGTCGATGAAGCAACTCATTGTCAACCACAAAGAGGAGATCAAGA
The DNA here is from genome assembly GCA_030777785.1 of Beauveria caledonica. Taxonomy (NCBI): domain Eukaryota; kingdom Fungi; phylum Ascomycota; class Sordariomycetes; order Hypocreales; family Cordycipitaceae; genus Beauveria; species Beauveria caledonica. The sequence goes on along the minus strand of JAPFSE010000032.1, from coordinate 35,810 downwards.
AGCACACAAATCTCGATGTGGAGGCTATCCAGCGAATCACCTATCTGCATGATTTTGATAGAGAGGTCCAGTAAGTCGTTGGCGGCCCAAGCAACCGCCAATACGAGTAATAACAAGTGACAGGTGTCCAACCTGGGGATATCCCACTGAATCTGCGTACTACCGTGACGCCTCTTCCTGCGATTCGGTCTTGTCCATCAGAATACCCTTTTTGGCTGTTAATGCCAAGGACGATCCTGTACGTTTCCGCGCGACGGCCTCCGCCGGCTGTAGGCTGACATGATGTTATAGATTGCGCTCAGTGCTGCACTTCCGTATCAAGAATTTCGCCAGAACCCCAACACCATCCTCCTGACGACGTCACTTGGCGGGCACCTATGTTGGTTCGAGTGGGGTGGTACACGGTGGTTGACCAAGCCCGTCAACAACTTTTTGAACCACATGGCCTTGAAGGTTGACCTTGACTCGGACAAGCCAGCAAAAGAAGTGCAGAGCGACCAAGGGCCCATCAATTTCGACCCTATGCGACGAAGACTGTATGTCCCTCAAATGTAACATCTTGACCAGATCGTTGTGGAAGCTGTTACCATCCATTCCTCGCCAAAACCTTTGAGGAATCATCACATATACAAGACTAGAAACGATATAGAAAGACCTAAATAGACGGCAAATTACAAGAGCATTCATTTCTACATCATTAACTTGATGACTGATTTCATGTTTTGTATATTGACGAGCCATGCCTGCTCAACCTTTTCACCCTGCCCGAGTCCCAGACAAGATACGTACGCCGCAAACGCCAAGCAATGCAAAAAAACAAACAAAAACAAAGTAAAGTCATGTAAAATGCAGGCGGCTGCTCATGCAAAGGCAACCTTCTTCTTGGGAGCCTTTTTGGCCTTGCTGCCAGCAGACAGTAACTCCTTGACATTGTCGTCGTCAATCTCGGACGTCTTCTTGTTGCGCTTGCGTCGCAGCGAGTCCTTGACGTCTTCCAGTCTTGACTGCCTCTCGCCTTCTTTCTTCTCGGCCTCGGCTCGTCGAGCTTCGCGGATCTCTTCCATCTGGCGCGCCTTGATCATCTTGGATTCGATCTGCCCATTCTTTTCGGCCTGAACGATGGAGAGGATGGTGTTCATGCTTTCCTGTTGACGCATTGTTAGAATATAAACCCCACGCAATATGCGCCTGAATTGTGATGTGTATGTGTGTGCACCACGGCCAGCGCTTTGTGGCGACGTACCCGATCGTCGACAAAGACCTTGCCCTTCTTCTTGCCCTTGGGCTTGACGACGCCAACGGGCGTGACCATGTTGAGGGAGGGAATGTCCAGCTGGGCCTCGGTGTACGTCTTCTTCTTGCGCTTCTTGAAAAGCGCGCTGACGCTCTTATCCTTGACCTGCGTGGATGTGACGGGGCCACCTTTGGGCTTCTTGGATTTTGAGACGCCGTCGGTTTCGGAGCGCTTGCCGTTTTTGCCAGCACCCTTGGGCGCGGCGTGCTTGTTCTTCATGGTGCGCGTACGATTGGGCGCCATGATGTCGAATGGAGCTTCGAGTGCGCTACCAATGGCGGGAGTGTGTGATTTTTTCGCCTCGTTGCGCTGGATGAGATGTAGCGCGTGCTGGTGGCCGAGAAGCTGTACAATGGGCTTTGGGAAATTTTTTTGGCGGAGGTACTGATAAAGGCGATAAGACTGGCACGTTGAAATAAAAATGGGTGGCACCAAGGTTATTTTGGTCATGTAGTTGGCCACCAAGGATGGCTACGCCCGAAGGAAAGGGAGACGGACGGGAAAAAGAAAGGGTAAACAGAATAATGTAATCAATAGTAGACATTCGGCTTTTGCAATGATTATTATGCCAAATTCAAGTGTAGGCATGATTGGCCAAGTTCACCATAGCCCTAACCGGTACCTACCGCCACATGGCTAACTAACTGATACATTATTAAGTATCTTCATAGCGGGGTGTTGGCTGTGAGTAACCTGTTCGCAGGTACCTGAGGTGAAGAGGTGTCGGGTTCCGGGACAAGGAGGTAGGTAGGCACGTACCACCATAACACCACGAACTGCACCGCTGGTTCTTGTCCACTACTTTGGTAACCAATCAATCGAGTAACCAGATTAAGTCACAGATGCTTGTATACTTGTTTGATCTTCTCGAAAGAACAATATTTCGAGCAGGTGACATCTGACTTTCGCTGGGTAGCTCGCTCTCCTGCTTGTTGCTTCTCCACACCTAGGTCGGTACAGCAGACCTTGCCGGCCACTGCCAACTGCCTGTCTCCGCCACAACGTCCTAAGTAAATCTCAAGACGCAGGCAGAATTCTTCTTCTCGACCTTCTCTGATCCACAACACACCACCACATACTTCCGAATCGCGTCCTCTCTCGCCCCCAATAATACTCTCCGAACCTGTCTCTGTACAACCTCATCTGCGTAATTTCGACTCAAATCCTACGTTCCAAGTTATACACATCGTTTCCGTCAACACCGACCGCCAACAGCACTCAGCTCGCGTGCTTCTAACGCTCCCTCGCTAGCCACTACATCGACTTGCTCCCTCCCTCCCGGCCCTTAACGACGCAAACGCATCATCTCCATCTAAAGCGCCCCTTGTGAACTTGTTCTTCTCGCTGCTGCGTCGTTTTGATCCCCCGCCACCGCCTTCCCCGCAGCTCTCCTCCGACCCTTGCCAGGTGCCGTTCCTGCGCTCAACTGCCGCCTTGCATCGTACGAGTCAGCGAAACGGCGTCAATGGATAACCTATGGGCTCGTCGCACAAAGTCAGTACCCGAATTGGCACCTTGTATTCACCCAATGAAGTACAGCTAACATCTTGAACCAGCACCAACAAACTATCCCTGACGACGCCAGCCAACAGCGCCACCGGTGATTCCACCAGATTTGCCTCCTCCAGACGCCAGGATGGCAAGTCAACTGGCTTTCCCTCTAACCCGGGGAGCGCTCTGGCCTCGCCCACCACAGGCGGCGGTGCCTCCAGCGCTTTCGGTCTAGGCTCTGGCGCCTTTGCCTCCTTTGGCTCTGCGAAGACGCCCAAGACGTCAAGCAACCCCTTTGATACCGCCATGGCATCCGCCGTGCCCAAGCAGGGCTCCGGAAAAGATAGCTCTAGGGCGGTACCGAAAACCCGAAACATGGCCTCCATATCAGAAGCAAAGCCCTCTGGGTCTGCTGTCGGCCAGATACACCCGCTGAAAGACGCTTGGTCATTCTGGTACCGTCCGCCCATCTCCAAGGCCCATGGCTACATCGAGTACGAGAATACTTTGCACGGAATTGCCACCATACGTACGGCTGAGGAATTCTGGGAAGTCTATTCACATCTAAAGAGGCCTTCCTCTCTGCCAGTTGTGTCTGACTACCACCTCTTCAAAAAGGACATTCGTCCTATTTGGGAGGATGAAATCAACAGAAAGGGTGGAAAATGGGTGGTTAGAATGAAGAAGGGTGTAGCTGACCGACACTGGGAAGACTTGCTCCTCTCTCTGATCGGTGACGAATTTGGTGATGCCAGCGAGGAAGTCTGCGGTGCCGTGCTCAGCATGCGCAACGGTGAAGATATTCTGAGCATCTGGACTCGGACGGATGGTGGCCGTGTCCTCAAAATTCGGTAAGTACAGCCAGGCAGAAACGCCAGGAGATAGACCTGAGCAGGTATTAATGCTTTTGCAGCGAAACCATGAAGCGTATCCTCAACTTCCCACCCAACACCCGCGTTGAGTTCAAGAGCCACGACTCCAGCATCCAGCAGCGCACCGTTATCGATGGACAGCGCCGTGAGAAAGCCATTCAGCACCACAACGACAAGCGAAACGCCGGCAGCTCAAGACAGAGCCACGAGTAGGGGCGCAGTCGCCCTGTCGAGTTCGTCCTTGCATTTTGTCTGCTCAAGCAACTGTATGAATAAAAAGAGAGCAAAGCCATGTCTCTGACTATTCCTTTGCTCCCTTTGCTCCAAGGCTGATCCCTTTTGCGTCCCGCTGTATATCTGTGCTCTGAGTTGTTAGTGTATTACATGCGCCTTGATCACAGTTGTTTGTCTTCTTTTATTCCAATCGAAGCAGGAAAACCATGTGTCTCTTCTATTTTGACGTGTCTGCTCTCGATTGTGAGGAGGATGCGCTCGTTGCTTGTTTGATCCAAGCCCCTTGCAAACGTGTGGCGGGAGCACGGAAGATGATAGAGCTCGCATCTCATATCGTTTTTTTTTTTTTTTTTTTGCCTGGAACATGGCAGAGACGTGAAGATACGTTGGTTGGCAATGCGGCTTGGTATAAACAGTGTTTTGGGCGGCTCTACGGGAGGCGGTCATGTATTATAGAGCGGCGTTTTTTCCCTTGGCACGGCGAAGAGGCTCGATAGCACATGTTCCTGGAGAAAGAGGAGCATTTTCCCGTCTTGGAATATTTGAATGAGCTTGTTGCAAAGCAAAGCTGGCCAGTTGGCCTCGTCCCGCGTGAACAATTCTGTAGTGACATGCCAATATGCCAGAGCCGCCATGTATGCCCTACCGCCACGAGCTCCCGGGCTTGTATAGCCATTATTACCCAGCATCATGTTCTTGGCCTGGCGACATACTATTTTCGCGAATCCTACGGTCGACTATCTCGCTCTGACGCTGAAATTAGCCCCTGGGCGAGAAGGTTGCCGTCTGCTTGCGTTAAAAAGAGTCCGTCAGGCACTTTCGCCATCACTTTACATCATTCCAGAAAAAGCCTCTCCCATTTCAAACGCCAGTGTTTGTAAAAAGTTTTTTGGTATAGTACATGATCATTCCAGAATTTCTCCATTTCTCCAGAGTTTTCCTTTTTTTTTTTCACTTTGCATTCGCCTTGCCCTTGCCTCCGGGCTCCCTCCTGCGCTCCCATATCTGCAGATACGACTCTCCCAGGTACAGCAGCTCGCTCTGGACCTTGTCGACAAAGAGGTCCTGACAGACGACCCACTCGCCCGTCGCCTTGTCGCGCAGCTGGACCTTCCAGACCTTGCGCTCCTCGCCCGTGTCGGCCACGTCCTCGCGGTTGCGCACCGCCTCGTGGACCACGTTGGCGACGAGGTCGTACCAGATAGGCTCGCCGGGAGGCCAGGCGGCGGGGTCGGGCTCGACGTACGGCGCGACGTCGAGGTTGCGCGCGTCAAAGGTCACAATGGTCGGGTTGCGCTCGGCGACAAACTTGTTGTGGCTGAAGCGCTTGACGTGCAGCGCGAGGTACGGCGGCAGCGGGTGCAGCAAGCGGTAGCGCTTGCGCTGCGCATGGTGCTCTTGCGCGGAGCGGCCGTCGTACTTTGCCAGGATCGCCGTCAGCGGCACCTGCGGGATGATGTTGCGCTCGAGCTCGTCCTGGAACAGGGGCGCGGATGGCAGGTCAAGCGTCAGCAGCAGGAAACGCACCACGTCGACGCTGACCTCGCCGGCGTCCTCGAAGCGCAGGCGGTCCCCGACGTCGGCGCGCGCCGTGATGGCCTGCGACTCGACTTTGAGGCGGCCCTGAAACGCGCGTTGCACCATGGAACTGCCCGGCCGCGTCTTGCTGCCGCCGAGCCCGACGTGCAGGTTGTTGAGGAACCACGAGAGGAAGTCGACGGGGTCCGACTGCGCCGTCAGGGTGAAGCGCTTGTTGGAGCGCAGCGCAATCTCCTGCAGCAGCTCGTGCGGTGATACGTGCGACTTGAAAGCCCGCGGGTTCCATATCTTGCGGAACAGGATGCTGCACCGCTTCACCAGCTCCGACTTGCCGGAAAAGTCCTCGAGGAGCAGGTAGTTGCGCAGCGGCGCAACGTGCGACAGCGCCTGCACAATGACGTTTATGTAGTCATTCTCCTTAATGTTATTCATGCCCACGAAGCCCGGCACGTACTCCTTGCCGCCCAGCGTCCAGCTCTTCCTGCGGCCGCCCGTACTGCCCGCGGGTCGGTCCAGCTCCATGACCTCCTTCTTCGTGTAGCGCGGGTCCGACACGTACTTGATGTCGTCGAGTGCTTTACTCCTGACCTCGTAGCCCTCGGGGAGCACGTAGACCTTTTGCGTTTCGAGGTTGATGTAGACGTGGTGGTCCTCGTCAAGCGAGTGAAAGTAGGCGTGCGACTTGGGGCCGCGGCCCTGGAAGTACCGCCCACACACCAGGCACGCGTAGACGTTGATGTTGGAAAGAGATATTGAGCATAGCTTCTCAAAGTCAAAGTCGAGCACGTTGCGGTCGATGGTGTCGAGGTACAGGTCGTCGTAGCCCGCGGCTGGGTTGGCCTGCCGCGTTGGTGCTGCTACGGGCGCCGCATCCGCGCCTTCAAACTCGTCCTCGTCGTTGTTGTCGCCGCTGTCTGCCGCAGCTGTGTGTCCGTTGGTGCTGCCATCGTTCAATGAGTTTATGATGCTATTGCGCTCGATGGGCGATTCGGCCTCGCGCGTCCTTGACCGTTTCGAGGCGGGTGAGGCGATTCCCTGCAAGTCTTCCAGCGCCTCGGTGGCGTGCCGCTTGCTCATTTTGTCCAAGCTCCGTACCAAAGTGTAGTGAGTCGACTCGAATGTTTCGACCTTCTCGGAGCTTTCTTGGAGGGATTGATCTCTTCACAAAAGGCAGCGGCGCATCATACAAGGTTGAATAGAGTGTCGTGACGTTGCTGATTGAAAAGCTGTAGAATTGGTAGCTTCCTGAGGGTGGGGCTCCACAGCACACTTGATGAACCTCAGCACCACAACTTCAGCACCTGCCAGCAACCAGCACGCAATGTCTTATCGTTCGAACCTCTAAATCTAATGCTTTTAATTGAATGCCCTTTTTCAAAGTTTCACATATGACCGTCTGATCCGGTACCGGGATATATACATGTGTTGAGCCTTTTATATACAGTTTACGCTACCAAAACAGCATCCTCCATTGCCACATCCTCATCTGCTACAGGAGCAAGATTGTCCATTTCCTGCAGTGTATATTCCACCAGATAGCTCTCGTCCACCAAATCCTCCATGCGCTTGTAGTGTCTCTCAGTGTAAACCCTCAGCGCTTGTAGAATATCCTTCAAGCTCTGTTGTCCGCGGGCGCCCTTGACGGACAAGTTCGAGAACTTGGAAGCTGGGTAGCTGCGCACCAGAGCCCAGAGAATTCTCTGTGCGATAGGAGCAGTGCGCGCGTTCGTATTCCAGTCGCGTAGTCGGAGTAGTAATAGGAAGATTTGGTCGTCAGAAAGATTGCCAAGGACCTCGTCCACAGCTCGCAAGCCTGTATAACTGCCCTCGTCCTTCTTCTCGCCAGTGACAACCGAAGTAAACAGAGTAAGAAGTCGCCCGGGGTGGTTCAGTTGTAAGGCTAATGTAATAGCTTCTCTGTACGAGCCAGCGTGGATGTGATTTTGCAGCTCCTGCTCCTGCTCGATCAGCTCCAGTGCAGCTTTGGACGCGGTGGCTTGCGTCTCTGATGTGGTATCTTTCCAAAAGGAAACAGTCGAGTCACCGCTACCGGAGACAATCATGTTCGTCTTCGGTTGTACTGCAACGGCCCATACTCTGTCGTCGTGGTTGTCCAATGTACACTCTGTCTCGCCCGAGTTTGTGTCCCAAACCTTCACAAGGCCGTCGCCACCAGCGCTAACAAACTGCACCGATTTCTTTTGCTCGCCTTTAGCGAGCATACTGAGCCATGCAACTTTCAGGACACTGTTTGAATGCCCCTCAAAGGTTCGAATGCAGGTATAGTCGGCCAGGCTCCAGAGCTTGATACTCTTGTCACCACTGCCTGTAAGAACAACACCCTTGCCCGTGACGGGGCCATCATCGCTCTGGAGCGCGGGCAGATTCGCGGGTGAAAAGCGTACTGACCACACGCCTCGTTTGTGGCCACGTAGAATACCTTGCACTTCACCATCGGCAACAGACCAGATCTTCACAGTCTTGTCCTGAGAGGCCGAAGAAAACAAGCTTCCGGAATGATGAACATCAATGGCGTTGATATCCTTGTCATGAGCTTTTCGAGTATAGAGTGATTTGGCTCCCGACTTTGAGCCCAGCTGCTGCGACTTGCGGGGAACCTCCCACTTCTTGACAGTCTGGTCCTGGGAACCAGTGATTACAAAAGTAGGGGGGTGTGATAGAGGATCCTTGTATGCCTGAGAACTCTCCTGTGGCGTTGTTCGAGGAAGTCCAACGGCACCGATGGACTCGGCATGACCCGAAAAGGTTGCCCAACACGTATACGATCGGTTGGCATGATCGATTCGCCAAAGCTTTGCTGTGTTGTCTTTTGCCCCGGTGGCGATCCAGTGACCGGACCAGTCGACATCCAGCGAGATAACGATGTCTTCATGACCCTTTAGTAACGCCGTGTCCTGACCAAAATACGGTACGCTATCAGTGCTCCACGCCGGGGAGGTATCGTCTCCATCAGGCTCCACAACGGAAACAAGCCTGATGTCCTCGGAATTTGTAGCCAATGCAAGCAGACTGCTATCTGGAAGCATGTAGGCAAGATCGATAATGTCGTCGTGAGTTCCTGATATGCGGCGGAAAGGCTCAGGCGCAGAGAGCGAGGCAGACTCAGCCTTCTTTGGAAGCTTGTAAAGAGCCAATGTATGGTCTACTTGAACACCAAGGACGAAGGGAAGACCGGGTCTGTACAGCGCAGTCACGAAGGCTTCTTCTTCGCTTTTTTCCGCTTGCTTTGGTGTCAGCTCTTTGCCAGTGTCGGTGTCCCAGATACGAAGACAACCATGAGCACCGGCCGAATATGTAAGATTTCCATCGTCAAGAAAAGCTACAGCCTCAACAAGTTCAAGACAGGGAACAACCTTGCGAATTTTCCAGGACTTGGCATCCCACCAAATGAGCGTCTTGTCTCTACTGGCAGTTACGATGGCATGCTGTGTAGGGCAATAATCCAGTCCTTTGACGTCAGAGACATGCGAGTCGAGGTTGGCAATGCAGCTTCGTTTGTTCAGGTCCCACACTTTGACTTTTCCGTCCTGGCTGCCAGATATGAGCCTGAAGCTGGTGGTGTTTGACTCTTCGTGCTCGGCGTCGTCTCGAGGGGGGGCTTTTCCCTTGCGAGAGCGCCCAGGGTCCTCGGATCGAGAGGCAACTTCGAAAAAGTGAAGAGCCGACACCAAAACAGACGGACCGCGGAAGGTATGGGTCACGTATCCTCCAGCAATATCCCAGACCTTGATTGCGCCGTCTGTGCCGCCCGTAGCAAGAAGCGTGCTCGTTCGGTCGACCGCTAGGACTACGACCGGTGTGCCGTGAGGCTTGAGAGTTCGGATAAGCGAAGATTCGACAGAGCTACCGTCGGCTGACTTTTTGAGCGAGTATATTCTCATAGACAGTGATCGAGAGCAGATGATGAGGTGCGAACCAGAGGGTGTCACTGGCAAAGGTCAGCAAAGTACTCTGGTGGCAAGAATTTGACGCCACACACATGTAATCGTTGAAATAAGCTCTCCATCCTATTTTCAGCATTAGCAAACAATATGCCATTGATGTGACTCCGTCAACGTACTCCTTCAATTTCACCAAGATGGCGGCCGTTGGTGGGGTTTGTGAGTATGGCATCTTCGCCAATTGTCGTAGCCAAGATCAGCGCATCGTTATCGATTGAAACGGATCCGCCCGTATATATAGGACGGATCACGCGATCGACCTCAAATGTCGTTTTCAAGGGCTGCTTCGTTGCCATGGCTGACGGTTGCTCGCTTTACAGAATTCATGTGCGGCGCGCCAGGCAACTAGGGAATTTTTTTTGGAGGGCGCGATAAGATAAGACGCGACCCACTTTCTCGAGACCTTCGTTCCAGTACCTTGCATCCCTACCAGTAACCTACGGAGTATGTGAGTATGTGAGCTACAACATTCAAGCATCATCCGCCAGGTGAATCCAGTATTGCTGCAAGCATCAAATTGTCAGTATTACTGTCTGAAAATAGCACCTCATAACATATTCGTTTCGATAAACTTCACCCGCGGCGCATATTGGCGGCTTCTTCGCAATGGGCATGCAAGGCCCACTAACTGCCCAAGCTTTGGTGAGACGCTTGCGTGTTGAGTGAGCCGTATTCGAGCACATGATTTTCTAACGTGATCAAAGGGTCGGTCACCATATGACGACGTTCTTCAGGGTGATGGTCCCGAAGACCCCCGTCATCCTCCCCAGCAATATGATCAAAGAGGGCGCCCGATCAACCCAGATACCAAGAGAATCAACCGCGAGATTGTGAGATCACACAATGAGGTCATGCTGGTAATTGGTGTTGCGGAGCCAGAAAATCCAAATAAAAGCCCAGAAGCAGAATCGCAAAGGAGACACGATGCGCACGAAGAAGTGATCGGTCGACAACTCAACTCCCACGCTAGACGTGCCATGGAAGTGGTTGGGCTCTTTGGTATTCACGGCCTTCGCCAGCGCATCTTGGTATGACTACCCCTTTACCTGACATCATGGCTATGCTCACATCAAGAAGGTCTATCGCGAATATTCGAAAATTCCTTTTTGGCATCTCTGGCAACAAAAGAATGAATTCTCGTGGAGAAGGGATGTTATTCCTGGTGCAGCTACCGGCTTATTCACCAACTATGTAGACCGCGCCTTGTTTGAAGTCTGGCTCGGCGATAGAGAGAAAGTCGTGGCGCGTCGGATGTAAGCTCTACCTCTATTCTCTATCTGGCCTTTACTAATTATCTAGTCTACTTGATGTGTGGTCATACTTTCGAACTCATCTTAAATACTTTGCATCCATGCAGAGACTTGGCCTGATCCCAGCCGATCGGTGGCTCCCGCGCCCGTCATATTTCATCCCATTCACAGAAGATTCACCTATTTCTGCACCACCACCGCTGGAGGGATTTGATCCTCTGTCTTTGCTCCGTTGGACAGGCAATGCCATTGTTAACGCGGCACCTTTTCTGATTTGGGTCATGGTTCTCCGGGTTGCTAGAGATATGCAGCCCGTAGTATGGCCACGGATATTTAACAAGCTTCCAAGCACTGCTTTCGGAGGCCGCAGAATACCTCCACCAGCTGTACCGCCCACATCAGTCCCACAAGAGGCCCCCCTCCTTCTGCCCGATGAAACGACCAATGACGAATTGCCAAATTCGCTGGAAGATGCGCCTTTGATACCTGACGGGCTTGAGACCAACACGACTGTGGAACCAACAGAGCCTCACCAAGTCCACGCAGAGTCATACATGAACCGAGAAGACGAATATGCAACAGACGAAGACGAGAGTGAGCGAGTTAACACTACGCTAATCAGCTTCGACGTTGAAGCCACTGAAGCGAGCCCAGATGCGCCACCAGGGCTATGGTCTGCCGAGTTGCGCCCTAGTCAAACTACCGATACGAGGAGCGAGTCACAGCCAGTCTACCTTGATACTCTGCTTACGCAGCTACCTGCGCTATTGGCCGCCAATATGCTCACAGATACGAGCCTAAGACTGATGATGGCCGCATACGAGGCGACCGCATTAAGACTCATGGCGCGCTGCTACAGACTGCGGTACGACCTGCCATGCGATGACATATATGCGCCGAATGTTCTCAGCGACTTGTCGTGGCGTGCGGTGACCAACTTGCTCGGCGCGGAGCTAATGCATATTACCTTGTCTACTGAAATCTGGACCGTTTTCACGGGGCTGTCACTGTACTTCCACATGTCAGATAAGGAATGGAAGGAGGCTGAGGCAAAGAAAGTTGAGAACGCGCAAGCAGACGACCATAATGCTCCTGTTCCATGACAGATCGTTAATTGGACCAAGACTTGCGGCATGGCGCCGAACGCCAGTATTATACATAATTACCAGTACATGCTCCTCTATGATTCATTTATATTTTCAGTGATTCAGTGGCAGCGCCAGACGAAAAAAAGTATCCCATATTCATTCAAAGCTTTCGTAATTTCCCATACCGCATTTGCATCGCCAACTCCATTAGATATCATTATGCACACCCCGAACGAAACAAACAGAACCGTCGTCATGCATATGTATCAAGCGCCATTGCGGTGAACCTGGGCGCCCTGGTTTCTAAAGACAATCGTTTCCCTCCTCTCCATGTACATGAGGGCTCTGTTCATCGCCTGCTCGCTGTAGCCCTTGCCCTCGACCATCTCACGACGTAGCGTGGCGAGGCTAGTGCTCCAACCGATGGGAAGGCGGCGCTTCAGCTCGGCTTCTACGCGGTTGACCTCGTCGTTGAGCTCGCGGCTACCTTGGTTGCTGCCCTGGTTGACGGCGTCCATGGTCGAACAGAGGAAGAGACGGATGGCCTCGTCAACATGCGCCTCGGTGGCAATGGGCGACAGCGTCAGCTTAGCTAGAGATTCGGTGATGCGGACAATGGCCTCGAGCTGGCGAACGGTGATGGGGATGGAAGAACGCTGGTTGGCCTCAATCTCGGCAGCGTGAACCTGGCGACGGATGGATACGAAGTGTGAAGACAGTTTCTCGGCCGCAGCTGGGCTGAGACGAGGCGCACAGCGACTAGCAGAAACATTAGCAGAGAACTGGTCATGAACGATTGCACTTTGAAAACTCACGTTCTGCAGTAGGAAATATATCTTCTCATCTTGTCCACTGGAATTTCTGACTCGGCGACTTCTTCAACACCGCGATTATCCATGTGAATACCCATGACGTGCTTGGCAATATTGATGTCCTTTTCTCTGCTATGTTCGTCTTTCACAATGAAGATCATATCGAACCGAGACAGGATGGTCGTCTGGAAGTCAATATTCTCTCCGGGAGTCTTCATGTCGTCGTAGCGACCAAATATGGGGTTTGCAGCGGCCAAGACTGAAGTCCTCGCGTTCAAGATGGTTGTGATACCAGCCTTGGCAATCGAAATTGTCTGCTGCTCCATGGCTTCATGGATAGCCACACGATCCTCATCGCGCATCTTGTCAAACTCATCGATACAGACCACACCGCCGTCGGCAAGTACCATGGCACCCCCTTCGAGGTAAAATTCACGCGTTGACTGATCACGCTGGACAGAGGCGGTAAGACCAGCGGCAGATGAGCCCTTGCCAGATGTATAGATGGAGATAGGAGCAGCGTTGCTGACAAACTTCAGCAGCTGCGACTTGGCTGTACCCGGGTCACCAAGAAGAAGCACATTGATATCACCTCTGAGCTTGGCTCCGTCAGGCAGCAGCTTCTTAGAGCCTCCGAGCAGGAGGCAAAGAATTGCTTTTTTTATATCTTTGTTTCCATAGATGGATGGTGCGATGCACTCGGCCATGACACTGTATATATCTTGACGACGACTCATTTCCAGGAATTCCTGCTCCTCCTCTTCCGTGTAGCTGGTATATCCCTTCAATTGGTCAGAGCTGGTCTGAATGCCAACCGCGCGCAGGTAGGGTGTGCGAATGGCGACAGCGCCACCCGTGGCGGAATTTTTCGAGCCCTTGTTTTGGTAAATGGAGAAGATGCCCATGACTGTGCATCGTGAGCCAGGTACAACTCGATTGGTGAGATATCGATCCGCCGATATAAGCACATGTCGGGGTAGTTCACCAACGGGAACCTGGTCTGGTGCCTCCTGTAACTTGATAACTTGCTGGTCAACAAATGTTGACTTTTCGTGCATGACGTAGTATGGGTCAAGAGGACACTTGGGAGTCGGGTCATTCGGAATCCTCTTGCGGGAGCACTGGCGGGGGAGGGCGACACCGGTGAAGCCACCGAGGACGGGAATGGTCTCCGTGTGCTGGCAGTTTCGGCACTGCAATTGCAGTTCTGTGGCCTTGGATGACATGACAGAAGCGCCAATGACTATGCCGGGAACCCGGACCAGCCGAGCAATCGTCATGGAGTCAAGATTACGGATGGAAACATCCTCGGCGTCGGAATGAAGCAACAGCTGGTGGTCGGGGAGCTTGATGTCACGTTCGTGGGGAAAAAGAATTCTGCGAGAGCATTTTTTCAAAGCGGTTTCAAACTAGACGACGCGTGAGCAAAGGGTATGACAGGTCTGTGAGTAAAGTAGTTACAAGAGGAATGATCTCCGCTGGTTCAGAGGCGAGCTTATGCGCAAGCTCTTCGTTGAAATTAATGAGATCGGTGACGTTGACATCGCAGTAGTATTTTTGCAGAAGAGCATTTTCACGAAGTTGATCACTACTTTTTATCAGCACACGTGTATTCATAGAGGTCACAAACCCGTACCGATAGACGAAGTTGTTGTGGAGACGAAAGTCAAGAATAAAAGTCTCGAGCTGCGTAAGGATTTGTTGTCTGGTATCGCCGGTTTCCGCGGCGCTAGGCTCATAGACGTGCGTAGAATATACAGATTGGGTATCCATGATGAAAACTGGCTCGTTTGCAGAGAGGAATTGCTGCAAAGGGCAGGATGCTGAGCAATGAGAGAGATTTGATGGAGGGGTCACAAAAAGCCCACTGTGTTGAAGGGGAACAATTTACGCGTGGGAGCGCGTAGATGCCTGCAGGGCGACGCGACACGCGACTTTAAGTGGTTGCAGGGCCCTAGGCTCAATCTGGCCCTACCTAGGCACGGAGTATGAATACAAGTGGCTGGTAGAGGCATGCGCCACAGTAAATACCGCGGTGCAGTGGCTTTCCAGGAAACCCACAGGCCATCACGTGCAGCTGGCGGCCATTCTTCGGTTATCGGTCCTTCTGGGCTCCGCTGAACTGAAAGAGCTCTGTGACCACAGCACGCTTGCGAAGTACATTTCGTGGCCTCTGGCGCTGTTTAGTTTGCGACAATGACGACCGCTGGTGTGTTGCTTGCCGCTGCCGCCAGTTGATACTATTTTTCGTTTCCATCGCAGCCTCGTACTCAGGCGCACCCAATATTCAGTTTTATTTGTTTACAACGATGATACCCAGGTAGATTTAACAGCACATTACAACAGCACCCGATAGCTGCGCCGTCACTCCTTGCTCCTCGAGCCCACGCATCATGTTCACCTCGCCCAACGCCGGCAAGTCTGTGGACAGTTTGTCACCGCTGGCGCCGGGCGGCCGGGCAGACTATCCTTTTCACAGGTACGTCTCCAGAAAGCCCCGTGATGCCAACCAATCACTTGTCTAACAGCTTGCGCAGCAGGAATAAGCCAGCCTCCAGGCGCGGATCGACGGCGAGCTCCATCCACTCCATTGGCGGCGCATCATACCCTTCAGTCAATGGTGGGAACCTCTCGGTTCATGAATTTGGTCAAAATGGTGTGCTCCGATTTGTCTGCCTGCCCAACTACGTCGGCTAACTATATACAGCTATCTCGACGTTGCTCCAGCCCCCCATCGTGCGAACCGGCCTCCAGCCCCATACAATAGCGCCAACCTCGAGCGCTCACAAGCCACCAACGGCACGGGATATTCCACCCGTCACACTGACCAATATTCCTCATGTCGATGCCGAGGACTTCAAACCATACCTTTCGCAAGTCGGAGCTCTATACGAGCAACTCCGCCGCATCCAGGAAAACGATGAGGATGCAGTGGCTCCCGGTCGCCCATTCAAACCCGAGGAGCCGAGTGAATATAGCGATGGCTTTCTGCGGCCGTCCAGATCGAGACCACTTAGACGCGGCTCTACCTCTTCGATATCGTCGCTGACTTCGATCGAGGCGCCTAGCCCGTCTCGAAAACAGAGTATAAGCTTCAGTCGAAAAGTGCCGCAGGGACCGCCGCCGCTGTCGACCATCCCTACAGTTTACTTTGACCAAGATTTCCACCTGGAGAATCCAAGAACCTTTGATATTGTTAGCGAGCGGTCCGAAGTCATTAAACCCGCCGGAGGCAGGTCAAAGGGGGACAACGCAGCTCCCAGAAAGGCTCTTGCTACCAATGCTATTCTGCAAGAAAAACTTTCTTGGTACATGGATACTATAGAAGTGCATCTCATCAATTCCATATCAACAGCCTCAACCACATTTTTTACTGCCCTGGGATCATTGAGAGAACTTCATTCTGAGGCAGCTGATTCTGTCGACAGGATCAAAACACTGAGGCAGGAACTAGAGGCTCTGGACGAAGAAGTCGCTACGAGCGGCTTGCAGACAGTTCAACAACGAAGACGACAACAAAATCTGCGCAAGTTGAGCGACGCCATTGAGCAGCTACGCCAGGTTGCCGAGGGCTTGGCTACATGCGAAACGTTGGTGGATGAGGGAGAGGTAGACAAGGCCTTGAACAGCATGGACACATTAGAAAGGCTCATTCTTGGAGAGCGCGACGGACCGGCGGAAAGCGAACTGAATTTGCGGGACCTGAGAGGCGCGGCAGCCCTTCAAAGTATCGACGCTGACCTCGACACGCTACGATACAGAGTCGGAAAGGTATACGAATCGCAATTCACTAGCATTCTCTTTGCAGATCTACGGCGGCATGTCGAATCAGTATCGACAGCCGATGTACTTTTGCGATGGGATAATGCTGCTTCACGAACAAGAGGAGGACACTCTCGGTCACCTTCCATATTCCCTACGTATCTGACGGCAACAGAAGACTTGAAGGCACAACTGCACCCTGTAATGGCTGGTCTGTTTCGAGCAAAGCATGTCAGCATAGCCGCCTCTGCATACAAGGATGCTGCACTAAAGGAAATTCGAAACCTCATTCGACGGCCGCTGCCGAGTTCAAGCGAAGATGACAACATGTCACTTATGTCAGTTTCGACCGCTGGTGGGGGAAGACATTTATCGAGCCAAGAGAAATCAGCCAATCTAGCGCGCAATCTGCGTGCGCTAGAACCCGAAGACGCGGAGGACTTGCTGCAAAAGATGTATGTTGGCGTCACGGAAACGCTCCGGAGACTGTCCACGCAAGTCAAGGTGCTTTTGGATATCGCGTCATCTCTTGCAGACACACCAAATGGAGATGGCATCAAATCTCCTACAATACGATCACCGCTGGGCAGCCCTCGACAAGATCGTCAGGCAGCTTTCCCTGGATTTGAGATTCAAGAGGAGCTGCATAAAGCACTGGATGCGACGAACCTTTTGGCGCAGGGAGTTGACATTGCTCACGACAAGATTGTCAAGGTTCTCAAGGTCCGTGGTGAGCAAACAACAGGCCTCCCGCTGGACATGTTTTTACGCTACTTCACGCTAAACCTATACTTTGCAAACGAATGTGAGGCTGTTTCTGGACGAAGCGGCTTGGCACTGAAGAATGTCGTCAACAGCCACATCAAAGAGTTTGTGCAGAGATACCAGAACGCCGCAATGCAAACACTCGCGCAAGGCATGGAAGCGGACAAATGGGTTGCTAAAGATTTCAACGAGAGGTTTGCCAGACAGCTCGGGGAGATTCTGGAATGCAGCACACACGATGCCGAGTCATGGGGTAATGGTAATAAGTTGTGGGTGCCGGCCATGGAGCTTCTCAAACTCAAGCTGGAAGAAGAATCAGCAGAGAGGGAGAGGGAAAAGAGCAGCGGCGAAAAGGAAAAGGCAAGAGCGGCTGTTATCGAATCGGAGAAGTTTATTCTCCCCAACTCGGCCATTCTCTGCATGCAAGGGTTGGAAAGCTTTTTGCACTTGATCGCGGGGATTCCCTCCATGACGACGGACATTGCAACATCTTTGATTGCTTACCTACAGCTTTTCAACTCGCGCTGCACGCAGCTTATTCTAGGCGCCGGTGCTACAAAAACAGCGGGACTCAAGAACATCACGACAAAGCATCTTGCTCTCGCATCTCAGGCCCTATCGCTGATTGCCACGCTCATGCCACACGTTCGCGAGTTTGTCAGACGCCATGCTGGATCTGGTACAGGCGTGTCGGGGCTTATGGGCGAGTTCGATAAACTCAGGAGACTGCTGCAGGAGCATCAAAGCAACATTCACCAGAAGCTGGTCGATATCATGAACGGCCGTGCCACTCTTCACTCCAAGGGCATGAAGACGATTCAGTGGCATAATGACGGCGAGGGAGCCGGCGCACATGCGTACATGGAGACGCTAGTCAGGGAGACGACGACACTGTACAGGGTGCTCACGAAGCACCTACCGGAAAGCGCAATTCAAACGATCATGGTTCCCGTGTTTAACGGCTACAAGGAGCAACTGGGGTCAGCATTCAAGGATGCAGAAGCGAGAAACAAGGCTGGGCAACAAAGGTACGTCCAACTAGGTCTTGCTGATTAAGGATTCTATGCTAACACTCTTGTAGCATGCTACGAGATGTCGAGCTATTCAAGAGCACGCTGGGCAGCCTTGACGGATTTGGCGATGCCGGCGAGTATTTGACCAATATTGTCAAGAGCAAGCAGATTGCTGAAGAAGCGGTGGCCGTCGCAAAGCCAGCAAAAGACACAAAGGCAGACGTTAAAACTCTGCAAGACGTCAAGACTCCGCAAAACGTCAAGAGCACGGTCGTCAAGAGCACGCAAGACGTCGAGAGCACGCAAGACGTCGAGAGCACGCAAGACGTCAAGACTGATATCAAGGCCGAGCAAGGGACGGACAAGGTCGATAAGGGGGAAGATGGCATCAAAGACGAAAAGACCGAGACGAGCGAAGAGGAGCCGCCCGAGCCACCAGCCAAGGACGAGAAAGACATGAGCGGCGTAAAGGACAGCGGTGAGCAGGACAGGTAGGCGCTTGGCTGGAGCAAGCGTAACGAGGCGTTGATCATGTTGTACCATGTACTCGGTAACTAGTATCTAGGTCGGGTGGTAGATGAGCCCAAGGGCGTAGAAGACGAACAAGGATTTTTCCCAACACCCTGCATTTTCTTTGGGTGCAGCTACGTGCGTTGTCCATGCATGCCGAGATGAGACATCAGGCGAGTTGAGGAAGTGAGTCGCTGGATTGCAGATCAACAGACTGGTTCTCAACTCACCGCCTCATACGCGATGCCAGCATATCAAAGACGCGAGAATCAGCATAGACTTTCTTCTCTTTTGCTTTTTCTTGTTTTAATGCGATGTTGTGGGTTCAAAGGTCAAGCCCAAAAACGTAGAGTTGATTTCGACTTTGCCACATTGAGCAGTGGCCCCGAGTTTGACCTCGAACATGTCAAGATGAGCGGACACGGCGTCTGAGGTGACGGAACATGGCAAAAGCAAAAAAAATTCATGCAAGTTTACATGTTTGCTCACGTTGCGGATGCTGAGCAGGGACGAGAGCAAGAGTCTTGACAATGATTTATTTGAGAATAACAGAGTGCGTTGTCCATTGCCAGCTACGACAAACAGCAATTTGAACGGTGGGCGGCCTCGCTCTCGTCCACTCGGCAGCTTCTGTCGATTTCTTAGTTTTCCCATTATTCTTTTACTTAAAAGTGACGTTGCGTAATAAACGGTGCAGGCAAAGTGTGCTTTTACCTCTTTTACCCCCCTCCCTCTGTCAGGGTGCTGCCCAGCTTAGTCGTAGCTGTCATGGCACCTGGGGTACCGCATGAAGCAGCACATGTTTCACGGTCTGCCGCGACTATCATTCCTTTATTAAGACTTTTCTTTCCAAGGAAAATTTTTCTACTGTTTTTCAACTTCTTTTTCTGGCTGTGATTAGTCAACTGACTCCCCGATCGACGTCGATACGCGGACTGGCCGACAATAGACACAATAGATATAATAGACATGGGATGTGTCACTGTGTGTGTGTGTGTGGCAGGTTCCACACCTACAAGCTACAGTGCGGGACAGTGCCGTGCCTGGAAGCGCCACACTGTGGGCGCCGAGGTACCGTTTCTTATTCGCAATACTCGCTTGGTGGGGTTCACTCCTCCCACCTTTCCGCTGAGAAGGTTTTCATTCAACGCCACCGTCAACAATAGAGAGAATGAAGAAAAGAAGACGCCACCGAGAAGAAAACGTGGATACGGTTCCTGAACTTTTCTCCACGCTGGCCTGTGCTTCCTGGACAATAGGACTAGGCAACTATTGTTGAAGAATTCTCTCTTGCGGTGCAGTAGCCGAAGACTAGGCGTCTAGTTGAGTGGGGGTTTCATTCCGACGGTCAACGCACTGAGTCGTAGGCGAGTACACATGGCGATTATTGTTGATTACTCTATTCAAACTGGTATATTAGTAATATTGTTAGATGGTGGTTATGAGACCATTCTGGTTAAGATACTGTGGTTGGTGACTGAGGCGAAATTGCCTCATCCAATAATATACCGACTTGAGTCAATTTACTCCGTGCACATCTAAACATCCTGTAACCAACAGTTGTATTACCGAGTCTGATCCATACGAAGCGCCACACGCTGTAAGTACGCCACACATGACCTCGACGGGCTGTATATGCAAAACCACCAGAACAAGGTATTGCCGGGCACCCGGGATACGATTGCTGGCGGTTGTGTCTCTGACTGTGATAACTCGAACTGTCACCCATTTGGCGGGTAAACTTGACTCGTCATCATTACCATCAATACATGGAGCACAGCTGCAAGTCTTGTCTGTTTCTTCCCCGCGACGGACCAAAGCGGGATGAATCGTGCGGAGATGTAACGACTCGAACAGTCCGCGTTGGGTGTGGGGGTGGGTGTGTAGCCGTGACTCGATTTCTTGTTTCTTGGCAGGTGATGGCCCCCAACATTTGGCATCCCATGATCCATCTCTGGCATCAAAGCGTGATTTGATATTCCGGGGTAATCCGTGATGAGCATTCCAAAAAATCTAGCGTCAAGTTCACGTAATTACCCCTTACCCACTCCGCGTCAAGACGACACAACACACAGCTCAGGTTTACAGAGTCGTCGGCGAGAATAAGAAGAGTGTGGGCAGCGGCCAAGTTGTTCATTGCTTCTGCAGAGTATCGGAGCATGGGTCGTGTGCGACGTGACGTTACGGGCACGCTTCCGCGACGCAACAAAACGTCAGTTTCAGAGGGTCAAAGGTTCATTCGTTAGCGCGCATGTGATGTAGAGCCTGTTGATGAGTATCCCAAATGGCTCCCACCAGCTTGCACGTGTGAAAGCTTCAAGAATGTGTGGATTTACATAGTAAAGTCTCGGACCTTTTGGCTGAACAGGAAGTCAAGGAAGATGGGCCGCTTACAGTGTCTCTCTCTCAAAGACAAAAAGATCCAACGAGTTTACTAGGGCATTCTATCCTACTGCCTACGAAGTAAACACACGATGGGCAAGTGGCAAAGCAAGTACTTGGTAAATAGCTCGCGTGCTCCTACACTGACAAGGACGGAGGCAACGTCTGGCTCACCGCCCAGCGACTGCAGGAATAAAGCAAGGCGGCTCGTTACTCAGTACTTTTGTTTTAGTTAGTCCCAAAGAAGCCTGTGTGAGCCGGCTCGACAAAAAAAAGTCAAGAGTGTCATGGATCCACCGGTGAACCAGCTGCGCGGTCTAGAATCTACTGATCGGCGTGGTACTGCGATACTGAGATGGTCCGTATTGGTGCTTGTTCCATTTGAATCTTTTTCTTTTTTTTTTCTTTTTTGCTTTTTTTTAACGAAAGTCTTGCCCCGGTACTGATGGCGGTTTGGCAGGAATCAAAGACTTTGTTGAACCGTGTAACAATGCGGCGCATTTGACAGCGGAGGATGGGGGTCGTGGTGGTGAGTTTCCGCCGAGGCCGTGTGCGGACTGTATGCGCCGCACTGTGAAGCACTGTGCTGGCTGCGCGCTCGTAGGCTTTCCGGCTCGTCATGAAGCTGCAATAACGACTCGTGCTGTAGAAATTGTGTCTACGACTTGTACTTTTCTGTGACGCAAGTTTCGGATTTCACAAAGGCAGTACATGAGAAAAAGAGCTCAGATTACGGCTCTCGCTCACCAAAAGCGCGCGCACACACACACACACGCACACTGACACGTGTCCTGTGCGTGCGCAGATGTATGTATCTAGGTACCTGGAGATGGATGATCAGCATCATGCACTCTGACAGTAACTGTTTTGGGATTGCCTGGAGAGAGCGTCTTTTTGCGGTCAACGCCGACCCAGAAAATGAGTCTGCAGCGTAAAATCTTTTGATTTTTTTTTTTAAAGAGAAAAAAAATTTTGACGCAAAAAACAAGCATCCACACGCTGGCCAACCAGCATGAAAAAGAAGCCCATAAAAGTGCAACGTGGAACCAGTCAACCAGTTGCAAGGCCGCAACGCCCACTGCGACCAGACGCAGGCACAAGCAACCCGGGCTTCCGGACCGCCCGGCTTGCGACTCTACACTGCAACTGTGCAGGGAACAAGGATACAGGGGCAGGAACTTGCCGTTTCCTCTTTCCTTCCTCTTGAATTTTTTTTCTTTTAGCTTCTGCTTATTCACTCTGCAAAAGAACGCCAGGCAGCGACCGAGTACCTCTTGTTGAGTGCCTACCAACTTAGGTTAGGTCAGCGGAAGTAGGTACATGGGATACAAGGCCAGGGACATGATGACATGAACCGAGGCGGAAAAAAAATAAGTCAGCCACTAACTTGATGACCACTACTCCGTACAACCAATCATAATGGCCAGAATGCTGGTTACTCTTGTACCCCCACCCTTGCAGATTACTAAACTGGAAAAAATGAAGAGCCTTTTATTTTTTGGCTACAGTGGTCGTGCGCCGTTTGACTCGCGTTGCCACTACATTCAGTTGCCTACTGACCGACATAGTTCGGTGTGCTAGGCGACTCATTAACTAGGGACGGAGGGAGGCAGCCCTTGCCACATGTTTCGCTAGGTAGATAGATACCTGCTCACGCACTACATTTTGGCTGGTCTGGCTTGTACCTGCCTACATGCTTTCCTCGTATGCGCCGCAGTCGTACGACTCATCACTCGCAACACCCGTCCTCCCCCCCCCCAGGGAAGTCGCAGAGAGTTGCAGCCAGCGCTGGGACGCGCAAGCTGCCTCCCTCCTTCCCCCTGGCCTACGCCAGATTTTCGCTGCCCACACCCTTTGGTTTAGGTACAGATGGGGGGCCTTCTATCGCTGGCAGTTTGTGTTTTCCCCCTGCCTGACCCAGTCACGTAAGTCGAGACCTGCTGCCCACTGCCCCCTGAGTGGTAACGGCCTCACCTTTTGAAGTTGAGCATTGTATGCAATGACTAGTCAAAAAATGATATCAAAATAAATAGAAAGCAAAACATGAAACAAAGAGGAGCAAATCCACATCACATTGGCAATGAAAATCTTTGGCAAGGTATAATATCCAATTGGTAAGTCCAAAACGAGTGATGGCTCATTTCCAAACTATGTACAAGCGAAGAGTATTCATTCGTTTTGTAAAGAATGCAGCTCTATACAAAAAATATACCAAAAAGTATCTCATGTAGCAAAGACTGAATGTTCTCTTTTTTTTTATATGTCCTGTCCAGAAGAGCACTCGAAAGTGTTGTCTCGCCGAGCACCCATTCTTTTATCGTAGGACTGCTTTTGTGTTCCGTTTTGCGCCTGGTTACCCATGTGCCTAACAAGGCAATTCTATGTCGTGATAATCCGTTGATTCCTTCCCAGGGGGGTATCTCTTTCTTGTCCTCGTGAAAACAAGGGCACTTCTATTTCATAAGCCATAAAAATCAATTTTATGCTTTGTGGAGGAGGAGGGGGCGCGCTGCGCAATCATGCAAATAAAACAATAACAAGGTGGTCTTGATGCCACCCTCGAAGCGTTGCATCAGTCGACTAGCCGACTATCATATCCAGTATGCGTGCTTCTGTTTCCCGTGCACAGGCCGTCTCACTTAGGAAGCAAAGGTGAGGCCAGGATCGCCGGAGCCCAAGGTGGTCATGAGGTCGGTCGACGAGGTAACCTTGGTCTGCACATCATCGGGGGCCCTGTAGACGTTGTCGCAAGGGAAAACAACGCAGCCGGACATGGGACCTTCTGTCATGGCATTTCCTTCCTCATCGACGGGGTACATCTGCTTGATGTTGTCATGATCTTCGGGATGGTCAATAGCCGAGACGTCGAAGAAGGTCTTTCCTTCGTCGCCGCCGAAGCGGACCTCGCCGATGATGCCGGCCGTGTTGGGCGAGCCATTCGGGACGGCGTAGAACATGCCAGTGAAGCCGGGGTCGAACTCGACTTTGGTCTTCTCGTTATTGGAGACGGTGACGGGGTCCATATTGGGGGAGCCGGGGCTGGGCACGAAGTAGATTGTGCGCTCAGTATTGTCCATGGTCCAGAATCTGACCGAGGCGGCGCTGACGGCAGCGGTGGAGGCAGCAAGGCCAAGGAGAGTCTTGGAGAAGTGCATTTTGATTTGGTTTGCGAAAGAAGAGCTTTTGAGTAAAAGACTTTTCAAGGATAGTTGTTGATCGTCGAGATCTTGAAAGGTGTGTTTGAGAGGGAGTGTGTTGAGTGAATTGTGTTTTGCTTTCAAAGGAATGAAGAAGCAAAAGGTTCCTGTCAAAGGAAGAAAAGTCAAACAAGACTGCTTGAAGAAGGAATGTCTGGAAGGATTGTGTTGTACAACAAAAAGGGAAACCATCAGAATCGGACCGGGGGAGGGGGGCCGTTTTATAAGTGAAGTCGTCCGGGCACAAGGAGAATTTTCGAAAGAAGCATCTGGTTACCGGCCACCCGTGCGCTGTGTCAAAGATTCTAGACCAGAACTTCTCTGGGGCCAGTATCCACGTCCATTGCCGACGTGGTGTATGTGCGTGTTTGTACCTGTTCGCTCTCGTGGGCGGGAAGTCTATCTGGTGTGGTGCTGTCTGTACCTGACTCTACGCAAGCCACCACCCACATCCACACCCCCTTCCGGGTCACACTGTGCGGACAGGGTCCCTTGTTCCAAAGTACCGCTTGTACCTTGACTAGCCCCAACTTGTGGGCGCCTCCGTTCAAAATTCCGCATGTGTTTCCTTCTCTTGCTCGTCCTCCGTTCTGTGTGTGTTTGTGGAACCGTGAACGGTCAGCCCCAGGTGGGACAGGATAGCCGGCTTCCGTCCTGCAGCGCTGGATAAGAAGAGAGAGCTGCTTTATTAGTTATTATTATTCTCTCATTTCGGGCCAGCAGCATGTGCTGCTCCTTCTGCAGGCAGCCAACTCGCGGCAGCGGAGCCTGACGGCCGTCACATTGGCTATCAGTTGGTCCTGGGCCTTCAATCACGACAAGTATGAGCAAACCTTTGCCAAAAGCTGATGACATGACTTCCGAGGCTTATTCGTAGACGAGCTCGAACGTGATTACCTGCCACTTATCGCCCCATTGATCAACGCTTCCAAGTACTCCGGACATGTGGCTTATTGTAACTATTGTCTGCTATCGTTATTCCGTTAGCAAACAGCCATTCTGGCAAGTACCTGTATTGTGTGTGGTACTTGTCCAAAAATCTACACACAATCATTGCCTGGTTGCCTGGCTCTCAGTGGGTAGGGTTCTTGACTCTTGGTCCTCAATGGTGCGAAACGGTGGATTAGCGCCGTTTACCGACCATGTTCTGGAATTCAAAAAAGCGGTTCCACTGGCCCACGGTTTTCGCTCCGTTTTGGTGGAGAGCCGAAAAGACTTTTCCGTTACTAATAAGACGTGACAGTTTGACAGTTTGGATGGCGAACAAAGCACAGGCCCAGTATTTTTACCTGTACAATAGACGGTTGGCATTCAACAGAGACTTACTGGTATTATTCATCGGAGCTTTTCAAAACGGAGCGCCGACTGGCGGGAACGCAGATTCCGACGAACTGGTCTCCGATAATGCTAGCCTCGTTGCCAGTTACCTCGGTGTCCATCTACCCAACCTGGCGATGTTGCCTCTTGTTTTGCAACGTAACTCTTCCAGACATGCATCGCTGCCACGTCGACGCATAAAGGTACCGGCATCGATAGCCTGACTTGTCTCACATGTCTGGTTCTGTCTCGCAGATGCACATCTGTGGGAGGTCTCTGCGCGTCGGCTGTTCTGTTGGCAAATGCGCGGCAGGCTGTTCGATGTTGACTGGAGTGATGGGACATCAATCCTGACTCAGTGACAATGGGGCAAAGTACTCTAATCGGATTTTCCAAACACTTCAGGGCCACTCCTGCCTGAAGTAACTTTGTCGTCGCGTACCTATTCTGGTAAACACCAACATCAGACTTTGCTAGCCAGTCCACTTTTCTGTGAGAGTCGTCCGAGAGTGACCAACCAGGCCGTACGAAACTGCATAAACGAGCCATGATTGGAGGAGACTGCCGTTTGACAGCACCGCCTGTGCGCTGTTCACGGACTCGCATGGCACAGAGGGTTTGACGGGGTACCGGTACCCGGGTACCTGAACAGGGAGCGGGAGTCAATGTTACGGAAAGGCTTGGCTTCAAGGCCGACGAGCAGGCATGCCGGGGCCGGAAGCAGATTCGACCGTCTTCGCTCGCCAAACAGGCGCCCGCTCATGCAATTTGTTATGCTCGAGAGTGGACAGGAATTGGGTGCGGCATAATAATGCAGGCAGCAGGAACGTGTGTGCGCGAGCAGCACAATGCATATGCTGCAGTCGCATGTCGGCCGCCGCATGTCGGCCGCCGCATGAGCATGACTGGTTCCACGTAGGCAAAGGCACGTCTCGTCTCTGTTGCCTTTTGCTCCTGGTGCTGAAGAATGGCGAAAAAAAATCGCGCAGTGGCCTGCGGCTGAATGCTGTGCTTCATGTCGGGAGCGCAATCGCTGTTTGCGACCGAGAGAAAGTCAGCCCGACAAAGGCTGAGACATGCCCATGTAGACGATTTCGCGGCAATGAGTTGCTTGCGTGCCTATGCAAGGTACCGATAAGGATCTCAACCGACGTGTAGGTCTATGCGACAATATCCAATGAACCGGACAATGCAATGTTGCAATGAGGGCTTTGGGCAATGACCTAGGTACCTAGGTAGCTCGTGACTACCTACCTACCTTAGGTAGTCGAGCGGAGGAGGGTGTGAATTCTGGTACCTAACAGGTACTTTGGATTCTTGGGATAGCGTCTACAAACTCAGGTACTCATAAGTTCAGCTGCTTAGTCGGACTCTTGAGCAGTCGTACCTCTTCGTATTTGTGCAGTAAATCTTATTTAGTTACAGCGCACCAGACCGCCTAGAGCCTCGCCAAATGGCTTCCATTACAATGCCCCGTCTTCTCACTCAGCGGCCGCATAATGTCAGCTTCTGGATACCTTATTACTCAGGCATGTACAAGAGGCAAATCAACAGGTAATATAACTGCGCGCAGAGGCTGGACCCAAGTCTGCATGAATACCCAAAATGCATGCCTGCTATCGCCATGCTTGGCGTGACATTGCAGAATATTGAGTGATGCTGGCCAAGAATGATACGCCCTCCAAAAGTACACAATCTTGTCAAACTCTAGCTATCTGAAGGGGCAAAGCCAAGTCCGCCAAGTGTCCAACGCTGGGTTCCGACTTGTACCAGCGCGCGTACCGTGACTTTGACATGACCGCTCAACAAGTCAGTCATGGACGACGGCGGAACATGCCGAGATACAAGCGACGAACGATAACAGTGTTCTTTTATGGTTATAGTTTCACAACGGGCCGCTATATTGGATTGCATGTGATGTACTAACTATGCCCCTACACCAACCATCTTCACCTCGGCCGCGGCGACGGGATGACGAGTCGTTGTGGCGATGGAATCGCGGCTCACTCGGGGCGGTCTCCCGTTCTCCGCCTAGAAAAGAATAGAATATTCTTTTCCGCCGGCTCTCGACATACTTTGGTTCTTCTCGCGCGTGATCTCCTCTTTTCCGGCCCTCGGCATATTCATTCACGGAATCTAACCGACAAACTAATGACAAAAGTCTATTCACACTCGTTCACTACCAAGGTATACAGAGGCAGACTGCAAGCCTCGGTGCAAATCTAGGCCACCTTGACCGGTCGCCACCGTTGTTGCTGGAAAGAGATTGGCGTGCACTCGCTTTGATAGTCGAGCATCCGGAGCTGCAGTCGGGTCTTACAGTCCTCCCGATATACTCTATAGCAAGACCGATGTACAGTGATCGTTTGACACTTGGTTGGCACAACTATCTCCTTTCAGTATGAGGGATGCATGTTCCCGAGTCAAGTCATGTCAGGTTGTAGGTGGAGAGTTGACTTCACATGGGCCAGCGCAGGCTGTCGGAAGCTGTTGCCGACGACACTCATGGGTAGTACATATTACACCGTCATTGCAGGGCGTGCTTGTCCTTGTATATTGGAAAATATTGATATTCGATGCAGATCCCCCTCCCCAAAGCATAAGCCCTCATGTTTACTCCCCGGCGCGGCACCGAGTCAAGTTGAAATCCTCTGCAGCTCCTCACCTCCGCGTCCGCAGCTGGCTACTTCTCCCTTCTTTATCAAACTGTCCATAGTTACATGTGAGTATATATCGGTATTTGATTTAGATCCCCCTCCCCAAAGTACTAGTCCTCATGTTTACTCCCCGACGCGGCGCCGAGTCAGGTTGAAGCTCTCGGGGGTTTCTCATCTCCGCGTCCGTAGCTGGCTGCTTCTCTCTTCTCCTTCAAAGTCGCCATTATTCCCAAGGACGACCTCATCACTCAGTGCGATGTTCTATCGCACCTTTGTGTGTTACTCATATCGCTAGCCAGCTCTACCTACCGCAGAAGCAAGCCGTGCCTTTTCACGGTTCCAAAACGACTGCAGCACAAACACCATCACCAGCATGCCAATATCCAATCCAATCGTCCAATTATATCCAATCAGATAGCGCGGCGCATCAGTCGTCCTCCACACAAACAGCGGCAGCCACGCACCAAAGGTATTGCCAATCGTATTCATGCTGCTAATGACAATGGCACGCTCCTCGGCATCCCCCGCGCAAATCTCATTGGCCCACGAGTAAATGACGGGCGCGATGCCGTTGGCCGAGCCCGCCAGGAAAAAGGCAAAGAACTTGAGGCCGTTCGGCACGTGCCATACCGCAAGGATGATGCTCGCGAGAATGTTGAGCAGCGCCGTCGCCGTGATGAGGGAGACCTTGGCGTCGTAGGCGTCTGAGAGCACGCCGCAGATGAGGGCGGACACAATCGTGACGGCCGGCGATACCGTGGTGATGGTGTTGATCTTCTCGACGCTGTAGCCCTCGGCTTTCAGCCACAGCGGCAGCCCGCTGTTGGCGGATACGCCGTCGGCTTGGGAGAAGAAGAAGGCGAAGCCGACGAGGACCCAAAAGTGCCAGCCAAGAAGCGTCTTCTTGACCACGGCGCGCGTGAGCGGCTTGCGCAGCTCCCTGCGATCCGCACGCATGCGCGCCCGCGCAAGCTCGCCCTCGCGCGCCGAGAGGAACAGCGACCGCGGCTTCTCCGGCTGGCCCGGCAGGCAGAGGAAGCCGAGCAGCGCGACGGGGATGGTGCAGGCGAAGCAGATGATGTACAGCCAGCGCCAGCCCTCGATGCCGTGGCGCAGGTGCAGCGACGCGTAGGCGCCCGACTGGATGTAGCCGGCGCTCATGCCGCCGACCTGGCTGGCGACGAAGAAGAGGGCGCTGCGGCGGCTCAGCTCGGCGCGCTTGTACCAGCACCCGAGGTACCACTGCACGGCGGGGAAGAAGAGGCTGCCGGCGGCGCCGATGAGGAAGCGCACCGCGTAGAGCTGGCCGGCGGTCGTGACGCGGTACTGCACGAGTGTGAGGATGCCCCAGACGACGTCGGCCGCGGGGATGAACCACGCGGCCGAGAAGCGCGTCATGAGAAGGGTCAGCGGGACTTGCAGCGTGATGAAGCCCACCATGTAGGTCGTGTTGATGTAGTTGAGCTCGTTGCCAAACAGGCGCAGGTCCTCCTTCATGCCGCTCACGTATGCGGCGCTCGTTGCCGACTGGTCCAGCACCTTGGCCCAGTAGGCGAGAAAGACAAATACCAGGATGAGCAGGTCCAGCTTCAGTATCAGACGTCGCTCCTCGGGCGTGTCCGCCGGCGAGAACCATTGGTACCACTTCTGGCGGACGGGCTCCTCCCATGGACGGCTGGCGGCATCGGCATCGTGTACTTGAAACGGCACCGACTTGGCAGTCATCACTGCCGCCTTTTCACCAGAACTAGACATTTTTTCTTTCTTCTTCTAGCAAGTTTTTATGTCTGAAAACATGAAAGAAGATGCAAAAACGTAAATTGGTCGAGCAAGACGAGGCACCGATTTCGGTCAAGCACCGCAGTGCCATCACGCCATCGCGAGTGCCCACCCGGCCAAATTGCCAGCTCTTTTGCAACTCCAAGGACAAGGATGCAATCGGCCCCTTGACCTTGTATTGCTATTGAACGTTGTCAGAGGGGCAGAAAGGGTCAAGCCAGCCTAGGATTCCTTTCGAGTGGCAGCTGAGATGAATCTATGCTATAATTTTGCAAGCATTTCTCATGACATTCTGCAGCCAAGCAGGAGGCTCGAATGCACCTATCTACACGCCTGGAACCCCATGCAATTCCATTATATCGGCTAAATACTCCTATGTAGAATTTGAATCAATGTACTTTTTCATTGCTGCGAGAATTCCGAATCACTTCATTTGTATCGTCTATGCACACACCACGTGTGCGCCGAGTGCATCCCTTACTTGGTGCGCTTGTAGACTTTATTAAGAAAGACTTCGAAGACTTCCTTCTTGAGACCCCCGTCCTCATCAATTTTGGCAATGTTGTCGCGGATCTCCTGGGCGCGCCTCTCCTCAAACTCGAGGTACACGTCCTTGAGCTTCAAGTCGTCGTAGAGCTTCTTGACGACGGCCTCCTTGGCGTCGTCCTTTTGGCCGTAGTTGTCCTCGAGAATCTTGCGCTGCTCGGGGGTGGCAATCTCGAGGGCCTTGTTGACGAGCCAGGAGCACTTGTTGTCCTTGATGTCGGTGCCAATCTTGCCAATGTGCTCGGGCAGGCCAAAGTTGTCGAGGTAGTCGTCCTGGACCTGAAAGTACTCGCCGAGCGGGATGAGGATGGCCTCGGCTTGCTTCAGGTTGGCCGGGGTGGCGAGGTTGAGCTGGTACAGAGCGAGGGCGACGGGGAGGTAAAAGGAGTAGTAGGCCGTCTTGTAAATGACAATGAACTGGTACTTTTCCATGGAAAAGTTGTCGAGGTTGACCTTGTCCTCGGGCGCGGTCAAGAGGTCGCACAGCTGGCCCAACTCGGTCTGCAGCGTCGTCTCGTGGAACAGCTCGACAAGGTCAATGTAGGCCGGGTGCGAGCGAAAGTACTTCTTCAGCAGCGTGTAAATGACCGACTCGAGCATAAAGGCGTCGTTGATGGCAATCATGCCGACGCCGTCCTGGCGGTACCAGCAGGGCTTGCCGCGGCGGGTGATGCTGCCGTCCATGATGTCATCCGAGACGAGGAAAAAGGCCTGCAGGAGCTCCGTCATCCAGCCCAGGGTCGCGGCCTGAAAGTATTGCTCTTCGTTGAGCTTTTCGCCGATGAGGATCGAGACGGAGTCGGGCACGGACATGCCGCGGTTGCATTTGCCGCCAAGAGGGTTGGTCTCGAGGTTCTGTCATCAAAGTTAGTATAGTCTGCAAGAAACACAATCTGTCGTCTGCGTACCAGCTTGAACCAGTCCAGCTCCCCCTGGGGAAGCTTGTAGGACTTGGCATGCTCGAGAATGGCGGCCTGGAGCTTGGGATAGACGCTCTCAAACTGCTGCAGGGTGGTGGTTTCGGCAGGCATCTTGTCTAATTGGAATTGATTCCAAGCACAACACAGAAAGACGGTTGGCTTTACAGCTTTAAATACGATAGACAACCAAGTGCAAATGAGGGGCGGTAAGAAATGAGATATCGCGAGTTATCACGGTTGTAACCCCTCCACGTGATGGAAGTACATGCAGATAGGTGGCAGAATTGCTGTAGATGCAAGTATCTAAAAAGCCCACTAGGCCGGGGGTCCATTGGGCTGCCCCTCGCCCGTGCATCACAAGCAAGAAGCAAGACAGTGGCGTAATCGCACCGAATACTAAAATCGCTAGAAAATCATCTTTGAACCCTCGGACCATCGAGCTTGTCAAAGCCGAGGCGATAATACGTGAGACGGTCGGGGCTGTTGGCTCAGCCACTCCCAGCTCCGACTACCCCAAACCGTTGGCTCTACCTACAGATAGCGATAGCGTGATGCGTATTCGCATTTTCCCCTCCATCTCCGCCGTGATGCACGAGGGAAGCCCAACGCTAGCGTCTGGGCTGCCAGATTCCGTTAGAAGCTGGGGATTGAACGCACAATGACAACTCTTTTGGGATGCCAGGAGTTCTTGGAAAAGCCCAGGTCTGCCTCGAGATGATTTTCAACTGCTTTGGGGTATCGCGACGTCATGTACTCCGTATCCAAGCCCGAATCGCAATGCTGCGCTTCCCGACGCAAGCGAAAACGCTAGCCGGCCATCGCACGGACGCATTAGGAAGCCAGCTCGCAACCAGCAACAAGAGTTGCGCTGGATGCGGCGAGTCGAGCAAGAAGATGAAGTGCCCATCGCGAAAGAGAAAAAGTTTGCGCATCTTGGATGTGAGTCACTCTAAACATTGCCATGAATCTTCGTTCTGCATGTTGCAGTTGGCCGGTGAACGAGCGCATTGCAGTCACAAATTTACAAAACCCAAACCTACATGGCAACAATGCCTCTTTGTGTTCTTTTCCTTGCAATTTTAAGACACAATTGCAGGTGAAAAAGGCGGCGAATGACGCAAGTTTTGAGTCTTGTCTGTACGGCACATAATAAACATGGCCCTTGGAAATGAAGCACAGGAATGCTATACCCTGAATGCGGGTGAGCTGCACTGGGGCGGCCAAAGAGGGTGGAAGATCAATTCCTGACCTGGTTCATCTGATCTGCAGCCACTCAACAGCTGCTTTTCGCCTCCGGGTATAACGATGGGTACGTGTGCGGCTGTAGGCTTTGCAATGGTAGTGTTACGATTGCACTGATGCTATTGTAGCTCCGTGGCAGACTGACACGCAAGACCTCTTTGTCGCCGTCGACAAATTTACAGTATACTTTTGTCTTCCCGCCGACTCCCGGCGGCCATGTCGCGAGACCCTCGAATATAGAAGCGAGAGAGAGAGCAGAGAGCCTCAACCGGGGGGGGGGGTGCGCTTCGGCATGACTGACTTCCGAGCCGGGCTACAATCGACTGCCGACCACAGGACCAGAATGAGTTTCACGGCAGGACTGGCTGGCTGGGTGCAAGGTCACTCCCAAAAATGTCGAACGGTTTTGGCTGGAATAGTGCGGTTGCGCCGCTATCACATCTTCATATCATCGAGGATGTTGGCCGGTCAAAAGACGATCCATGTCTTGCTCGTCCAACCAAAACATGCATGCTGTTTGCTGGACCCAGCTAATCCATCTGATCTCAGAGCCCATGCCCTGCTAGCGTGTGGTTGCCATCAGATTTGTTTCACTCTTGAAGGTTGCTAGCCATGTGTTCAATACTTGTAAGTCACTAAAGAAATGCATGCGAGGCATCTTGTTTCAAGAGATTGCCGCGCATTCCAGTCCAATAGATGTCGGAAGCATCGTTTCTGGAAGCACAAAGCTGAGACGTGAGACATGGATTGCTAATGTGCTGTGGACAGAGAGCCGGTGGGAAAGCTCCGATGGCTTCCTCCTCACGCTGTCGCAATGTTCGGGTAGAAAAATTCGAAACCCCGACTTCGTTGGCATCTGCAAGCGGCCATTTCTTGGCACAGCTCGGCTTCCCGTGATCCTTGTGCTGATGCGGCGATGGTGTGCCAGCCATGACCAGCGAATTAGACAAGCCTGCTGTCCTACGTCACCAGCTAGCCAAAGATGTGCCAATGAAGGAGCCGTGAGAAAAGAACTATACCGATGAGCACGCAAAGGAACAGCAAGAAGAAAACTGGAGCGAAAGAAAACTCTGCTGATGAATGCGGCATCCCAATTGGCTCTGTTCCTTGTTACAAGGCTGGCGATCTTCTTTTTCCCGAGACCATTGCCAGCTATACACGCCATACCACCCACCCGCAGACGCCAAAACTGTGCGAGACATGCCGCCATGCCCAGCCAGCTTCCGCATAGTGTCGGGTTGACAGGAAAAGGCCCAGCTTTTCATGAACCAATGGTGCGAGCTTGCGAGAAACGGTTCCAGAGAAGAGAGTTTTTGTGACCTGACGCCGTTAGGGTCACCAGGTCGTTGCGGATGCAATACCAGCTTTCTCCGGCGACGTATCAAGTATCTCCCTGCGCAGGCAAGTTGAAGGTGGTCGGGCAAAGATCAAAACAGGATTGGGCGCATGCCCGTGAGAGCCCGTGAGAGCAGCCAAGAGTCTCCGTATATTATTGACGCCCATCTACCATCTGATGAACACACAGCCCCGGGTCCGATCCTCCGTCACGGCCAGCTACAACCCCGCTCATAAGGCCAAGAGAGGCTCCCAAATCCGAGGGTACCGTCTACGTTAGCTCGACGCTGTGCCTGCACTAGCCCCTCGCTAGCCTGGCAACCTGGCCGTTTTCTTCAGACGACGAGTTGGGTGGTACTATCAAGTTTGAGACAAGAGACACTTGGCGACGGCGAGCATTTGTAACCCCATGTCAACAACAATCATGGCTACAACGCACATTGTTGAACCAGCGTTGGCTCATCATCACAACGTTGCTATTGCTTCATCTCTCTCTCTCTGTACCATGGTCGTCGGTTTACAAGTTGCGAATGGTCCCTTTGTGAAACAGGCTCGCCGTTGATAAATATATACAGAGAGAGAGAGAGAGAGAGTGTGTGTGTGTGTGTGTGTGTGTCTTTGCTTGCCTGCTTAACCCAGCCGTTCCCCTCCTCACCTCAATGACATGAACCGTGGTGTGAGGGAATATACAGGTCCAAAAGAAGATGAAGAAGGAAGAAAAAAAATACATGCACTGCATGTCTCAGACTAGGCTCTTCTTTCTCGTTGTTATTCGAAGAGGGTGTGAGACTTACACGAACAACAGCCAACTTGAAGATCCGCATCCGGCCACACCACACCCTCACATCAACCGTCCATCATGGCCGTCGCTCGCATGCAGATTCTTCGGCAGGAGCCATGGCATGAATGCCAAGTATCTTATTCGAATCGTATACTGACACACACCATGTTGATCACGACATCTCACTGCAACCGGTCAACAAACACCCAATCTTGACCCCACCACTCGTTGACTACAAAGACCATCCGCAACCCCCTCCAAAGCACATGTCTTCTTCTTTTCCTTTCTCTCCTCAACATACAACAGTTTGAGTATATCACACTGTACCATTTGACTTGGTTCATCACGTTCGCTTTGGCACCAGAAAATCGAAAAATTCGCCAAGATGAAGTTCTCACTGATCGCTCTCGCCGCCAGCGCTGCCGCCGCTGCCATCGACGACATTGATTGGCCTGATCACCGTACTCACTCTACTTATCCTACTTGGTCTGATCACCACCCAACTCACTCTACTGAGCCTACTTGGTCTGATCATCACCCAACTCACTCTACTCACCCTACTTGGTCTGATCATCACCCAACTCACTCTACTGAGCCTACTTGGTCTGATCATCACCCGACTCACTCTACTAAGCCTACTTCGTCTGACCATCATCCTACTCACACCACTCACACCACTTACACCA
The DNA here is from genome assembly GCA_030777785.1 of Beauveria caledonica. NCBI lineage: Eukaryota > Fungi > Ascomycota > Sordariomycetes > Hypocreales > Cordycipitaceae > Beauveria > Beauveria caledonica. Next base: position 376 of record JAPFSE010000032.1, on the reverse strand, counting down.
CTAAGCCTACTCACTCTACCTACCCTCATCACAACTACACCACTCGGACCTACACCACCGTCGTTACTGACTATACGACCTTCTGCCCTGTACGTATATTCCCCGGAGCTCGACTTGCGCAGTGTTGGGTCTGGGATTTCACCATCCCAGGCTTCTTCACGGCCCGGCCGTCGCCATTCAACGCCCCAGTGAACTCTTGACCTTGACTAACACCAACTTGGTAGGGTCCTACCGTCATTCCCGTGCACGGCAACAAGTCCATCACTGTCACCAAGGCTACCACTCTGACGGTTACCGGTATGTGCACCATCCAGCTTCAGGCGCGCCAAGTGCTTCATTCACTAACACGGGACTCCAGACTGCCCTTGCACCATCA
>JAPFSE010000030.1:0-58907 GCA_030777785.1 Beauveria caledonica | reverse complement strand
AATTTGCAACGAACGACTTTACCATTTGCATGCTTCTTATTTAAGAGTTTCAGATGCCGGGTGCATCCGGAGAGGATGACGAGGTGTAATTGGCAGCATTGCCTTGGGTGGTAATTCATTCTGCTCCGTAGTCATTTTAGAAGCGATGCAATTACTATCCAAACAACCCTGGGCAATATTGCTTTTGTATTGAGTGTAATCCGTATTGGTGTTATCAATATCCGTTTCTTCATTACCAGTTGGGTGATGTGCGTTGATGAAGTCACTTGCTAGAATTCTATATATACATTCGCCACTCGATGTCGTAGTAAAAATGCGGATCCACACCTTCATTGATGTGAATTAGGCCTTATGTACTCCGTACGTACGTTCATACTCGCCTTGCTACCACTATACTATCCATCCGCGCTGGGACCGCGAAGGGCGTGGCTGAATCGCTGCAGAACAGGCTCTGTTCCTGCATTGGTTAACTATGCCATCTCGGCAAATAAATCTACTCAATGTGCCCTTTCTTTTGGTCGTCTCCCCCCAACAGAGACGGTAAGTCGTAAATCCTACTAAGACGCACGGAGAAACGTTCTTACAAACAGGGCGAGACAAGGCCTCGACCGGGTTGAGTGCGGCTGAATGGCAGCAAGCACCGCGTATTGAGACACTCAGAAAAATAAGACGAAAAAAAAAAAAAATGACTTGTCGAAACCCGGGACGGCCCACCAGTCAGGCCCCTAATGATGTCTTAGACCTAGATGCCTGAGACTGAGCGTAGAAAGATTGGGCTACTGTCCAACAAGGTATCATACACAACGGCCCCTGTACAACGAATATCAAAATAATAGGTCAAGGTTGCCTGCCAAAGCTCAATCTGCAAGTTTATACTCCCTGCCACCCTTTATCAGCTTCCAGGTTTTCTTTCTTCTTTCTTCTTTTTTTCTTTTAAGAGAACGAACAACGACTACAACACAGCAATGCAAGAGCCAAGACTACGCCTTCTTGCCCTCGGGTTGCCTCGTACAGGATCGGCGTCTCTGGCAAAGGCACCGAGCATACTTGGGTACAAGGATGTTTACCACGGTCTTCAGTCTTTTGACCGTCCGGATCAGCTCAAGATTTTGGAACGCGCTGCTGATGCGACGTTCCCCATATTGTCAACATATACCGGCCAACCCCCCAAGCTGGAGGACTGGGAGGGTTTCCTACATCTCATAGGCGGTCATCGTAGAGGTACCAGATAGGTTATTCAAACTAGTTAGTGTATTATGATAATGATCATTACTCACTAAGGAGCGGGTCGTCCTTCAATAGACCGAGCAGGCCTTCAACTTCTTCCAACGCAATCTTGAGCTCTTGTTCAACCTGGCCCGTGATGAGTGCGTACGCATACAAGAGTGTGTAGTCCCTTTCGCCCACCACGGCATCCAGTTCCGCCCCAGATTCCGATAATTCCAGCCCTTGCTGCTGAATGAGTGGTGAACTGACGACCGAAGCTGTTGCCTGTCGGCGTGCCGCGTGAGTCTCTCGAAACTCAAAAACTTTGCTCAAAAGTCGATCACGCGCGCGGGCGATACTCGGAATCGCGCCCGTCAGTGGGTATTCAAGCATCATGGAGCTGGCCAGCACTTGAAAAATATGACAGACGCGGTCGCACAGCACAGCACGTTCTCGCGCTGTGAATTCGAGCAACGCACGTTCACCACTGGAGAGGCTTGCCTTGCGCTGCGCCACCAGACTCATGGAATAGAATCCATCCAGAATGCGATTCACGCTGCGCAGAATACGCCCGTTGGCCTCGAATGGAAAGGGCCCGCGTAGCTCAAATTCTGACGCGGCGCTGTGGCGGAGAGCCTCGAGGCGGTCGGCGTAGCGCTGCAGCGCAACCTGCTCACCGGATTTGAGGTAGCTTTGAGAGCAGTCGGAGCGTAGGAGAATAGAAAGTGGCCCACGGCGCCAGATGAGGCCCATTTGGAGAAACAGCACCGAGATGCCTTCTTTGAACTTGAGGCGAGCAGAGATGGGCCAAATGAATCGACATACGGCGAGGCCCCATAGAATGCCGGTGCAGACAGATATGACACGGTGCGTCACAATGTCCCACATCAGAGGATGGACACCGCCTTCGTCTTCGTCATGATCGTCGACCTTTTGGCTTAGGGAGTAGGCGTAGAGCGTGGAAACGTTGTAGGCTAAAATCGTCATGCGTCCGAGTGGTGCACGGCCACAGGCGACAATGAGATAAAAGTTGAAGAAAGCCACAAAGCTTCCCAAAACTGCGAGCGCGGCACCATTCCCTTGGCTAACCGTCCAATTGAATAGTGAAAAAAAGGCACCCGCAAAAGTACCCAGGAATCGAGCCCATCCAGTGGTGTTGGATGCGCCCACTGTCATGGAGCAGACAATCATGAATGACAAGAGGCCCCATTCGCCACGATAATGGTTGTACATGTCGCGTGTGGCCTCTATAAATGCAAGCGATGCCCAAAGCGCAGCGCCAATACCAACCTTGAGACCAAACAAAACATCGTCGCTCGCCATCCTGCGCAGAAACTGGAGGAAAGCCAAAGACAGTGTTGACAGAATCCTGCTCGCATCAGGGGCTGCATCCCACTTGTAAGTATCTCGTCTTTCACGCATTGAACGCGGGATACCCGCTGGCACGGCCGATTTCCTAATTGGCTTCACCAGAGCTTCAGTCTCTGGTGCGTCAAAGGGCAGCGTTGCAAGAGCATGGTCAGATTTGCCCCTTCGCCACCATAGGAGCCAGCGCCAGCTGCGTTGGTTATGGTCGTAACTGTGCTTGAGATCCTCCAAGACGTCTAGGTAGGTCTTCATCTCTTCGCCAAAGGTCTGCAATGTGAATGAGAAATGCCCACAAGCAGCAGCAACCTCTTCCAGCAAAATCTGAGGGTGACCACTGTCATTTTCCTGCCGAATACGCTGGTATAAATTCTGCAAAGCCTCTGCACGCGCAGTGTTGAATACTTCCAGAGATTTCGTCAGCTCCCCGCGCAGGGCTTCGTTTATCTGAATACTAAATTCGGGAGCACCACTAAAGGGCATCTGCGTCAGCACCTGGCACAATATACCAGACAAGTTTTGCATCGGATGCTTAATTGTGCTCGCAAAATTTGTAAACAGTCGTCCGGCAGCACGAAGATCTGGGACATCTTTAGAGCCCGAATCCGTCGTTTGAGTGCTCTCAGCGCCGAGATAAGAGAACGGGTCAATATCTCTGGTAATAGAGGGCGTTGCAGAAGTGCTGTGTATTCGAAAGAGAATGGCATCGCGACTGTCACCATTCAACAGCGCAAACTGAGCCTTGGCGGCGCTGCGTAGGCCGCCTACAGACTGGGCCAAGGTTTCTATGGATCTGACAGTCAATCTTTCCAGACTATAGATTCGAACACTTCCTAGCAGATAATGCTCGAATTTGGCCTCGCGGAGATGCTTCAACATAGCGGAATGCGCCTTGGAGTACGCGTAGGAGTCGGGGAACTCGGGAGGGGTAGCCTCGTAGTTGGAGCTAGCGAGAAAACTCGCAGTTGCGTCGGAAAGCATGCTTCCCAGTGAGACTGAGGAGTGTGTGATGGATGCTCGTAGGAGCTGACGCGCAGAGACGCGCCAGAGAAATAGATTAACGACGGCAGTGCAAGTGATTCCCATGATGAGCATCTTGAAGACTTGCACAATCTTTTGGTTTGAAAAGACATTGTCAATGACAGCCGTTTCTTTGGTGACGACTGATATGATGGCGAGAGAAGCGAGCGTGCTAGCAACATTGACGAGTGGGTTGTTCATGCGCTGTTTCGTCCAGCCCATGATACCGAAGCCACCGCCGATGAAGACGACAACAACCAGGATGTGAGCCAGCGTTGCCAGGCCAAAAATAGAGCCAACAAGTACAGATGTCGCCATGGAAGTGAGAGACACGAGCTCAGCGTACGCTATCGCAACAATGGCTATGAGGATAGCCTCGATCATGGAGCCAGTCGAGCGAGCAGCATGAAAGTAGACGGTAATGGTGGCAACAACATGCTTGCCATTTGGTTTACCGAGAAAGTCGGACAAGAATGGCACAAAGGTGGCCATACTGGCCAGCGTGTAGGCAATTGTGCACTTCAAGACACCACGGCCGGGAGTGGTATCAAGCCATTGAATGAAGTGCGTAGCAGTGCTAAACGTGCCCTGCACAGAAGTGTCAATCAGCCGGGTCATAGACCATCGTCGGTGTGCCGTGGGGGTGCCTGTCAATCCATCATCGCTTTGGGAGTTGTCGAGAAAAGCTCCGACATGGCCAACAGCTGGTGACGTTATATCGGCGTCCAAGGTTCCATCATCGGTTGGCCTTGTTGGAGCGGCCATGTGGTAGGGATAGTGGAATTTGTGGCATAGGCAGAGAAGGAAAAGGTTAAGAGATGAAGGAGGGAGGGAGGAAATGATGTTTTGCAGACACGGATATTTGCGGTAGATGAAGAGATGAAAAAGGGTAAAGGAGGCCGTCTTGGGATAGGAAGTGGCGATACCTGATGAATGGATCAAGATGGATGCATGGTGAAGCGTGATGCGGTCAGGTGTGGCGCTGGCGGGGCGATTGCGAGGCGCATAAGAGTGGCTGCTTATACTTTATACTTAGTCTGGGGTAGGTGACGGGTATTAAATACATTCTGGTGCCGAAATAAGACGCGCGATTTACAGCAAGATCTAGCATATCGGGATGAGAGGCAAAATGTCGATTATGAGTCGCTATTCTTGGACTGGGCATGGACAGTGCCTTGGAGAGACAACATTACAACCTGTGACTAGCGCTTGTAGATGATTGACCAGGTCGCTTTGGAGGGGAGAGAGCTTTGGCAGGCTCAGCTTTCAAAGAGACCTGCTGTCATACGCGAAGCAAGAAAGCCTGGTGGGTGGCATCGTACATGTGTAGCAAGAAGATTTTCATTACTTCAATGCACATGCAATAACAACTGTTTATGCATGAGTTCAAATCAAAGCTATATCAAAGGCAATTATGACGACAAGGCTGCTTGCGGCTTTCAGCGAGCATCTCACTAAATTATTTTTGCGACCACTAAAAAGGGACCGAAGCAGGCTCTCCAGCATTCGGCGCAAGGCGGTTAGTGGGGTCCTGGGGCATACACTATTGGTGCATTCACTGCCCTGGGAACGCTGCGTAAAGAAAGTAAACAATAGATCAGCGCAAAGGTCCAAGGTAAACAAATCATACTGGAGGGGCAAGCGTTTGATGTTGGAGAACCCGTGAGCTTTGTCGTTCAGGTGACATCTGGGCCTACAACATGATGGGGCTGTAATCTCGCAATCTAGAACTGACCGTATCAATTGTGCATAGGCCACGCTATAGCAAACAAAGGTGAGAATATCACGTACTGTTGATTACTGGAATTAGGCTCTGGCAAGTTTTGGCCGGCACATGATGCATCCCCTACAACCCCTGTAGTCCCTAAGTAGAGCCTCCAGTGGAGTCCTACCTACATTGGTGCCTGGGTAGGTAGGTAGGTAGGTAGGTACTTAGTAGGTAGGTACAGCCCCTCAGTAAAATCCCCCTATTAAGACGCTGTAATTTCAAGGTACCTCGTGTCACCAGCAAAATGCCCGCTTGTCTCGGGTCACTCACTCGGCTTCGCGCCAACGGTGAAATGGTGTGCACACCTTTTGGCACCTCCTCCAACACCATACCAACTTCGTCGCGTACCGTGATTTGTTTGGTTTTAGCTCGTAACAAAGACCGCCTTGTTTTCATGCACCTTCCAGCTTACTTTTCCATCGCTTCACTCTCCGCACGACCTGCTCCGGCCACTCATAACCTTAACGAACGACGCCAGCATCCGCCTCCCTCTCTGCCGCCGCATCGTCGCGGCCATCCTAGCCAAACCCCTCTGCCGCCTTCAATCCCGGCTCTGCAACGTAGCTCGTCAACCTCCGAGACGGACAGATCCGACCACGCCCAAAATCGCCGCCATAGCGTCTCGCCTCTTCATCGTACCCTCGCCGCCTCTGCCTCGTCCACGTATTCGACTCAACGACACAGTCTCCATCTATATCCACCCGCCGCTGCCCTGCATCCCGTCCTTGCCGCCGCCGCGTTTCCTCACCGGCCTCGCGGTAGCCATGACCACTTGGTAACGCCTCGCCTCAACCACAGCACTGCCTCTGCGCGCCTCACCATGCCGCCTGGAGACAGACCAAGGCAGCCGCCCTCTGTCGTCCGAGCCGCCGCGAACCGTGTGACCCCTCTTACCCCCAAAGTCGCTTCCAAAGGTGCTCCTGTTCTCGGTGCGCTGGCAAGGAGACCTCAAGGCACTGCCACCACGGTTGCGCATGACTTTGCCTCTCCCGTCTCTGCCTTTCTCGCTACAAATGTGACCCCTCGCACCGGCCATAGGCAGACCCGTGTCGACAGCACAAACAGCACTCCCACAACCACCCCAAATCCAGATAACCGCGCCGATGAATGGGATCGTGACAGTCCGCGCCCTGGCAGCATGGGCCTCGCCTCGCCACCAGATGGTGGCCTGAAGCCATCACAGCCATCCGACGTGCCGGCCGACTCCAACGATGCCAACAAGTTCTTTTATGCCAGCGATGCAAAGAGTATACAAACCCCTGGCCAGCAGCGTCAACCACCATCCACCATGCTAAAGGGCCCTACTTTCTTCTTCGCCAATGCCGCTCTAAACAACGGCGTCGATCGCTCATCGACTGGCACACCACAACCCGCGCCTCTACTATCACCTTCTACTCTTAATACTCAGGATGCTTCATCTACCAAATTCTTCTACGCCAATGGGACACCTGAAATGGAGCCCAAGTCAACCTTTCCGGCCTCTAATCCCAGCTCGACTTTGTCGTCAGCCCCTCGTCTACCGCCTGGAGGACGTCCTCCCCTGGGTTCCTCTGCCACCGTTGTTGGTGGGCTCCAGCGTCCTGCATCGCCTCTGAAGCACAATCCAACGTCTACACCAGTTTTGAACCCTATCCTGAAAACAGTAATACCGCCCGCGTTACCAAACAGGTCCCAAACGAGCCCACCTTCTACCATCTCCCACAACGCCGAAACCCAGCGTGGAATGAGGCGAGTTAGCATCGACGCGCCGCCAAAATGTCGCCGACGCCAGTCTCGAACCAATAACGGCCCCGGCCCAGAGCTGCAGTTGGCTCCGAGTATAACCATATCGCCCAATCTTTCCGATAGCGCGTCACCACCGGCCAGCCCTGGAATATCGCAGACATCTATGACGATGGCTTCGCTTTTGCATGCAGCGGAGGAGTTACAGGGTTCTGATGAAGAAGGCGGTACCCTGTCAGAACCGCAAAGCCCGAGCAAGTCGCACTTTTCGGATGGTGTGAGCGAACTCGTTGCCAACGCTCGCAGAGAACGCAAAGTCCAGGATCTCGAAATCACCAATGCATCGCTCGAGGCCATCAACAGAACACTGGAAAGACAACTTCGCAAACAGACTGCTGAACTACGCCGCTACCGCCGTCTTTCTCGCTCCGGTCGACTGTCTCTTACGTCTGCGCCAAACAGTCGTGTGGTGTCAGAGGCCCTCACCGACCCGCCAGTGGATCTGTCTGATCTCAGTGAAATTGACGAGACTGAAGAGGAGGAGGGGGAATTTGACGACTCCATTGAAGAGTCCGACGCTTCCATGACTGATACGGCATCCATGTCTGCCATTTCCATTGGCGTGATGCGTCGCAAGCGTGATGAGAAACGTCTGCAGCTTGACCTCACAAAACACCAGGAACTGTTGATTGACAGCCAAAAGATGAATCAAAGTATCAAGCGCTGTCTAAGCTGGACCGAAACCTTGATCAAAGAAGGGCAAAAGGCCTTAGAATATCACGTTCGCGTTTCCGATGTTGAATTTGGAGGCCGTGTGCTCGCCCCAGTCGACGAAGACGACTACGACCTATCCTTTCAAGGTGTTGATGGCCATGACATGACTGCCAAACGGCTGACGCCCTCGTCACCACCCAAAGCTCAACCCGATCGCGACAGTGGGATCGAGTTGCCGCCGGGCGAAGACGGCTCATAACAGTTATGATGAACCACAATCACCTACTAATCTAAACACGATCTTTCATGCAAGACCTGGTCGTCATGCATAGCACACATCGCCACTCCACACTCATTTTTATCATCAGTCCACGACAAAGGACTTTTCTTCGTGCCCGCTGCGTCTTGTTGCTCATCTCCACCATTTCCCGACAATGCCGACACATTCTTTCGACGCCATTGTTTTACTACACCATATATTCTGTCCATGTTGTACGGGAAGATGGACTTTGGACGGGAGAGTTGCACGCAACACAGCGCGGTTTCTCTCTTCTACAGCCAACGGGATTTGGCTCCGTCTTTCTGCTTTTCAGTAATAATTTCGCGGTTGTCAATCGTCATCCTGAATTTTTCTTCATACTTGTTTTCATTTGTCTTTATTATTTGCTGGATGCATCGTCGTCTTTTCTTGCTCATTGCCCATTCCATCATTCACTGTACTCTCTTTTTGTTGTCCATACACACGAGATACCCTCTTCATTAGCAAGTAAACACACACACATACACACACACACACTCGGAAACGGTACACTCCATCTCCCCAAAAAAGGAGATGTATCTGCTTGGCTGTTCTTTTTCGATTTGCAGTTGCTATCGATTTTATTTTTCTTCTTTTTTTGCTACATCAATCTCATTGTTGACCGGTGGGCCCATACAGAAGGCGGCCGGCTTACTTTTTACAAATATGTTACAAGGACGGAAAATTGGAAAAAATACCCAATTGAACCCTGCCTCATATGTGAGTACCTGCTGCGCACAATCCCTGGAAGACGTAAAAACCAAGCATGTGCCCAAATGTAAAGCCAGTGAAAATATTCTTTTCATCACATGTAGTTACATCTTCCCCATCGCAATAGGGCTAGTGCGTTGTTAGTTTCACCGTCTTGTCGTCATCAAAATCTCGTGGTGCTTGCACCAAACCCGTCAAGCAACAGGCCAAGGCGAGAAAATGACGGGCTGCACAACGTCAACCCTCGCCAACATATATCTTTTGCTATAGTGCATCAATCAAAGCCATGACGCCATCATGCTGAACGCTAAGGCGGCAGGCTTTGGGTATCACTGACACGCGCAAACCCAAGGCATCCAATGATGATGTGCACCGAGGAACAGATTGTGTATTTCACATACACGACAATCACAGAAGAAGAAAGCCGTCGAGGTTGGATGAATGAATTGAGTATGTAATTAACAATCGGCTAGTCCATCATATAGCAAAAAAATGCCGTTATCAAAATATATCCCCTATTCTCGAGTTGTTTCTCCTCCTGTAACGCCTAATAAAGATACACGCAATAAATATTTATCAATCCTTCCTTCTGGTGCGCCTGAGCCTTGTCACTTCGTCCTTTATTCCGAGCTCCTTCTTTTTCTGCCACTACTTCAACCCCGCATCAAACTAGGCATCTATGCCGATGGCGGACGCTGCGGCTGCGGTTGCGGCTTGCGAACAATTTTAATCTTGGGTCGTGACGACGCGCTCAGTGGTGTCTCCGGTGCTGGGCTTCCGACACCTCTCAGCATGCCGTTCGGTGTAGAAGTGGCCTTTGGAGGAGCGGGCGTCGACGATGTGTTGACGCTAATCTTGGGCTTTGGCGCGGGCGTCTGGTGCGGCGAGGACGCGGCGTTGCCCGTCGGCAGTGGTCGTCGAATGACGCCGCCTGAAGGCAGCGGCTTGCGATTCTTGAGAGGAGTGTCCTCGTTGGAGGATTCGCGGCGCAGACTTCCCGGGAGGGCCGTTCTGGCTGGCGTGGGGGTGGAAGACGTGGATTTCCCGAGAATGACAGCAAGCCGGCTGGGGTTTGCCGTTTTAAGGGTCACCATGCGCCTCTTCTTCCACAGGCCCTTGGCGTCCGAAGGCGTCTCCGTCTTGGGGCGCTTGGGTGCGGGTGACGCATACTCCTCCTTCTCTGGCCGGGACCGCTTAATTACCGGGAGCGGGGTAGATGCCGACGGCCCATTTGTTGCAGGCTTGTTGTGAGCAACAATGCTATCCAACACGATCGGGGGTTTCGGTGAAGGTCGATGAGTGGCAGGAATAGATGGTTTGGGTGATTGCCGATGCAGGGAAGAAAGAGACGGCTTGGTGCTGATTTTGATAGACGGCGTCCTTCCAATGATGGGTGGTTTCTTGACATCACCACCATACAATGATGACGCTGGTGCCGGTGCCGGCGCCGGGATTGTTGCTGGCGCTGGCGCTGGTGCTGGTGTAGGCGCCGGGACTGAGAGCGGTACCTTTGGCTTGATCTTGTAGTAAGACTTGAAGTTGACGATGAGGCGATTCGCAAGTTGCTGCACAGGTCGCTCTGTCTTCCAGCGCTTGGGCAGACTGAGAGTCAAGAGCCAGCTCTGCGCCTCCTCAAACATCATCGAGGCAAGGTCCAAAAGAGTCTCCACCTCCATGCGTCCCAGCTCTTGGTGGTCGAGAGCCTTCCGCATGGCGTTACTGTAATGTCTCTCATCAGCCACATATGTCTCCTCCATTTCCTTCTTCAGAGCTTTCAGAGCGGAATCCAAATTCTCCTTGCGGGCAAACATTTCCTTTCTGGCTTCAATCTCTTGAGCACTATCCTGCACTAGAAGTAGACCGTCGCCGTCGTCAGCAGAAGGTTCGACCTTAGCAACCTTTGCATGCTCGCCAAAGGCAATGGCAGCGAAGCCACGAGCAACAGCAGCAATCAGCTTCGATCGGACGTAGGGGGAGCGATCTGTCTGATACGAGTACATCAGAAAGCTGAAAAAAGTAGGGTCCATCATCGCACCAAGGTCAATCAAGGCCTCGAAGCATTTGATGCGAATCAAATCTCTGGTTCCATCCAAGAGGTACTGTCCAAAGTCTGTCAAGTTTTTCGGAATCACTTCCGCCTTCATCAAGCGCTGCTTCGCATCTAGTCCAGCGACTGTCCAGGTGTTTCGGTACGAGTTGGTCCATTCGTCACGGCGAAGTACTCGCTCGATTTGTTCCAAAGCGTCTTCCAAGAATGCATTCTCTTCCTCGTTGGGAATCTTGGTTTGCCGTGTCAGCCAGTCGTCCTGCTTGGACGGAATAAGAGATGTAGCAAGCGATTCGACAAGGAACGCAATGTAGAAATGATCCGAGTACGGGTTGCCTTCATTGTTGTTTAAGCGAAGCTGGTCGAGAATGAAGCGGCGCGCTTCCATTGGGCACTTGTTAGTGTGGTCGCGGACCTCGGAGATGGCCTTGATGATGGCACAGCGAACGGTGTATTGCTTCTTGTCAGTGAAGTCGTTCGGACGAGGTTGGTTCGTCTGTTCGTAGCAATACATTTCCCGGAAGGCCCGCATGAGCTGGCGCATTCCTAGCAGTGGAATGTCCTTGATGTTGGACTGTCGAGTCAGAGCAGCTGCCGCCATTGTGCGAATTCCGTGGAAATACCGGCGGTCGATGAGTGTTCGTACTAAGAAACCAGAGGCGATTGGGTGAAGCGGGCCCTGCGCGAGGTACAGCATGGCGTCTTGTTGCGCAACTACATCTCTGTCTTGTTGCAGCTGCGACACATACATGTACGGCTCCAAAGTCCGCGACATGTCAGATGCCCACTCAAAATCGGCGTCGAGACGGATCCATTCATAAGATTCTTGGTCCATTTTTCGCTCCGTCTCGGGGTCCCAGTCTATCAGTTCCCACTCGCGTTGATCTTCGGGAGTTTGCAACACGTCTCCCAGACAATATAGTAAAGCATCATCATTATTCTCGGCGATTTCTATGCTTTGTCCTGTGCTGTGCTTCTCCTTCATTCGTCGCGTCCGCTTAAGTCGCTTATATTTCGTGTTATAAGGAATCTCGAACTTGGTGGCTCTGGTAGCATCTTCGCGAATTTCAAGAATATGTTCGTACGGTGTTCCATCAGCCTCATGAATCCGTACAGTCATCGGACCAGTGAAAAGAGGCTGAGTTTCTCCGCGAGGCACTTCAGCCCGTCGTTCTTTGATCTCTCGCAGAAAGTCGTCCTTCTCAAGTTGAGGTTTCTTTGCTTTGTGAAGTTGTACTTGATTGAGTGTCAATTCGACACAAAGCCTCTTTTTGTTAAACCGGGCTTTGACGTCGAATCTCGGGCAGCCAGACCCGTAGACCCATTGATTCCAGAATGTCTCTAGGCGATATCGGGATCCTTTTTCGCATAATGTCTTGAACTTTTCGGTGTCCAGAATCGTGGATTTGTCGCTTCCTTCTATCTGCGCACGCGTCAAAAGCTTTTGCAGTACTCTCGTCAATCCGTGGCCGCCAGAAGCCTTATTCATACGCTTGTCCAAGATGAAAAACACGAGAGGTGCCTTGAGTGTCATTAGACCGACTTCTGCGTCGTCGAGATGCAGGTTCGCACCAAGGTCAAAGATGGCAGGACGGCCAACGTCAAGCTCAATAAGCTTGTCGGACATGGTCTTCATGCGGAAGCGATACTCATTGTTTCCGCAAATACGCTTCATGAACAGATCCGTCATGTAGTGAGCCATACCTACTACAAGCCACATGTCGTTTCGAGTGTTGGGGATCATGTTGATGCCAATCCATTGTGACGTCAATGTGAGAACAAGCTGTCTTGTCACCTCGATTTCAGTATCGATGACGTCCTCTGGGTATAGCAGGCGGTTGCTCGCGAGCCCCAGCGAGTGCAATGCTACTGTATCGTCGACTAAATCGTCCACAAAGCAGAGTTTGAAGTTGGAAAATGGGTAGCGTGCAAATGTGTATGTGAGAAAATCCGCGGCCATGGTGAGCGCGGCCGAGGTATGTCTCACCCAGTCGCCACGTCCAGGCAAGCAATATGCATGAACTTTCAAAGCGCTCATACCAAGCTTGACTTCGTCTTCTTCGGTTCGAAATTCAGAAGACAGGTCAATGTGCTCGAATGGGCCAACAGCAAAGCCAAGTTTCTGAACGGAGACTTTTTTCTCAGGTTCAAAGGTCATGATTTTCTTGGATTCGTCGTCTGGATCCGTTGTTTCCTCCACGAGAAAGCCTGAACATACCACGGACATTTCCCGAAGCTTGTCCTCTTCAGCGAGCTTATACGACCGATCGAGAGAGCCCGATTCCTTCTTGGTTGCCAAAGCTTGCTGCAAAGCATCTCCAAGTGTTCTTGGATGCTTGATAGAGACGCGCCAATCGCATCGTGAGCCGTGGTCGTCGATGCAGGGGAAGATGCAACTCGCAGTGCCTGGCTGGATTGAATGACGAGTGTACATGTGTGTGAAGCGGTTGTCCAGAGAGTCCACTCCCACGAAATGCACTCCATCGCGAGGATTCCTGTTGACGAATGGGACAGTGATTTTGTACTGCTTATGCGACTTGTCTGGGGCATCGAGACTCGACATTGACTTCCTAACGATCAATCTCGGGCGATCTCTGTCGTCCCTGCCACGTAGCTTCACTTTCAAAGACCCGTATGCCGGCGTACACCCCTCAAATTCTCTATTTTCAGCGGGAACGTCGGATTTTCGGCTGTGAAAAACTCCTCGCGCGCGGATGCGGCGTAGATCGTAGTGCTCCGCCCTCCAATTCCAACCCTCGGGTTGGGAGAGCTTCCTGTACGGGTCATTGTACTCTGCAGCGGCTCGTCGCTTGGGGCCCTCAATCGCTTCGCCGTTGACTTCACGCATCTCGGCGATGGTGATTCGGTTCATGTCGATTTCGCATTGTGCCGCGTCGAGGAATACTTCTTCGACCTTGTCGTTGAAGGTCACGAGAAAGACGTCCGTGCTTCCGTGAATGCACTTGTCGCGAAAGTCTACCTCTAGGTTAACCTCTTGCTTGAGGACAAAATACTCCATCACAGGAAGGTCGTCGATGGGCGGCAAGTCATCGTAGCCGTTCGCAAACGGGCGCTGGGATGCAGTCTCCATCGTCTCAGGTGTCAAAAGCGACGCGAGCGACAGCGTGGAGGGTCGCAAGTCGGAATCAGACGTTTCTGGGTTATGGGAGAGCTGGTGCGACGGGAGTGTTGGGCGGCGCCACCTCGATACGAGTGGTGCCTGCAGCTTCTTCGTCTGGAAGGTTGGCGCATGAGGTTAGGCGGGCATCGCCAGCCTTGGTCGGGGTACACTCGCAGTTTATGTATGGCTAGAAGAAGAGCGGCTGGTTCCTTTTCCGCAAATTCGCGCGGGGCAGGGACCTGGCTGCCTCCACGTTGCTGCACTTTCTGTCGCAACGTATTTTTGGTGGTGATGAAGTAGGCATGTTGCCAGCCGCGTTTGACCATCACGAAGTCCGACGCACGGACCAAGTGGCTCTACACGTAACTAAAACTAATACCACCTCCACAGTCAGCAGCCTTGTTAGGCGCCACCAGAACTCTATAAACTATTATTTCGCCTTCTCTTAAAATTCGATGTTGTCTGATTTTTTATCTTTTTCTTACTTCGCTCGGCCTCTAGATCTAGCATGAAATGATTATAACTCCTCTTTTCGGCACATTTTATGCTCAGTCGTGTAGCACACAGCAAGCGCCGAAATCACCACATGTGCTAGATTTTGGTCCACCTCAGAACAGAGTCTCTGGTTAATAAAGTTTGCTATTTTACACTATACACTACAGGAGTTGGCTCCAGCTTGTCTATGTTTGACTCTGCCCACAGCTGAGATGAAAAAACCGATGCGCCACGAGCCACCGAACTACCCCCAAAATTTCCCATGTGCCATACCAAACGCCTTCCCGAAGAAATCGTCCAAAATGTTGCTAAATTCACGACGCCAAGCACGAAAGTCGATGCGAGTAAGAAGACCATGGCAAGAAGCAGTTCAAGGTTTTGACCGCTTTTCTCGTCGCCTTTTCCGTGCTCTGGCCTTTAAAAGCTCATCATCACGATAATCTTCTGGCAAATCAAAGTCCACCTCTGCAATGTCTGGAATCGGATGCCCCCAGGCCAGGATATTCCTCCCAGCTCGCCGATGCTTATTGAGCGCTCCATCGCGTTCATATTTCTTGCTAAAAAAAGACTTGAACTCCTTCGGTGTCTCGGATTGGCTCGGTGTTATGGCTGCCGTATCAGACCGGGGACGCTTCGCCATCTTTGAGCGAGCCATGGCTTCTTGCCGCAACTGTTTTGCTGGCGATGATGAAGAAGCTTCACTGCTGTTGTCCTGTGAGTTCATCAAAGCGTCCTCGTCTTCTTCATCGATACCGCGGCTATCTTCACTCCTACTTTGGTGGGTCGGGGTGCTGTCATCGACGTCGTCCATCTCCTCATCTTCTGCGTCGCCGGTTTCTTGGACTTCTTTGAGCTCTTCCTGGGCGTTCTCAGCGGCTAGCGTCCGTTCTCTCTCTTGTTTCCGGCGCTTCTCTTCCAAGCTCCAGTTCTTAAACTTGTCGATGATGCCCTGGCAGCCTTTGATGAAATGAGCCCGCGCAGGCTCAAACGTCTTCTTCTTCGTCTCGGTGATTCCACTGACACCCATGACTCTAAGCCAGTCGTGGCCTTGTAGGCTCTCTAGCAGTCGTATGATTTGGTCCTTTTCGTGTTGTGCGCGTCCTTTTTCCGAGTTTCGTATTGATCTCTCGACCCTCTCGGCTCGTCGGTGTATAGGTTCAAAGGTGCTGTCTGGTAGAGGGTCCTCTAGCGCCCGGTTTTTGTACTGTGCCTCCAAGAACCCAAAATCTATTTGTTGCGCATCAAAGACATCTGTATACAGAGCATCGCCGTAACCTCGCACAGGAAATATGTCTAGTTGTGGTTGTGAGGGTCCAGCTTGAGGAAGGCGTCGAGAGCCCGAGTCGACGATTATGATGGGGGTATCGAGGTTCAATAAATCTGCAAGAGCTGTCAGTAATGTCTATCTTGGCATTGAAGAAAATAATCACAGATCATTACATACGCTGTTCTTTGGGCTCGTTGCCAATGACCTCGTCATAGTCTGGAAAGTAGGCGGAGAGGTCGCTCTTGAATCGCGTAGCCTCCTGAGACCGCAGTTTGCGGCCAGGCTCTCGGCCAAGATCTTTTGTACCGGCCATGTCGGGCTGGAGCCTATCCAGCTCGTGCTTGATGCCATTGATGACTTTTGCCTTGTGCCTCGCGACGTTGAGATTTGCTTCGGGGGCCGTGATGGACAGCGCAGCAGGGGCAGCCGCTACCGCTACTGGTTGTTGTGGTGCTGTTGGGAGGGGGGGCTGCACCTTCTGCGGTAGTGGTGGTGCGGCGGAGGGCCTGGCGACAATCTCGACGGCGATTCTCGTCTTTTTGGTGCTGACCGTGACAAAGTCGTGGCCGGTGGCCTCGATGGCTCGCTTGGTACGACGTGCCTGCGGCTGTTGCTGCGGCGGCGGGTGGTGGAAGAGGGCCGGCGTTGCGCGTGCCATGGGAGCGTGCCCGTTGAGGTGAGGAGCTGGGAAGACTTCAGGTCGTCGGGTCGAGCGGGTGACGGAAGCCATGGACAATATGGCAGCGGCCTGGCATTGTACTTGGCGAAGGTCGTAGTGCCGCCCGTGCGACAGAGGGCTGATGACTTTTTTGCGCCGCAGCGATGTGCCTTTTTTCTTTTCTCTCGTCGAAAAGATCACGAACTGCCCTGCGTAAAACCATGGAAGTGAGCGAGCGGTTGATGCGGATCCGCCCAAGTAAACAGGGAGGTTGACAGCTACAAAATGTCAGCTAGCGGCTTGTGCTGAGCGCTAGCACGGGGTATTTACCGGCGGTTTATAGGGCCTCGAGGCGCAAGTTGTAGTGAGCTCACAGGGCAGTCGCAGGCGGGCGGACCTTTCTGACGCGACTTGACTCAAATGTGGGACCTTTGGCCCTCGTTTGCACTACCCTGTGTTATCGATGTGTTGATCAAAATGCCTGCCACGGCATGCTCCGCGTGTAGAACCGAGAATAAGGATGTTCTCACTGTCAGAAGTCAAATTTCGCATGTTTTGGAGGTTTCGTGCTCTTCTCATCCTGTCTCACAGCCGCGCAGAGATGTCCTCATTTTGGCACTGGTCACGAGCAATGGTTGCACAAAACCCCAAAATTTCTATCCCGCGTAGGAAATCAGCGAACACAACTTTTATTCATTATGGAGCCGACCTCTACTACTTTCCCTGAGTAATACTGAGCTTATTCATGGCCTTTTGTGCAGGTCTTGTATCTGCTGCCTTGTCTCCTGCCCGAAGCAGCAGCTTGTCCACAAAGTGTTTGCTCTTCTTGGTCGTCTTCACATATGTCTCCAGCCCGAGTAGCACCGCATACGACTTTGAAATCGTCAGATGGCCTATGTCCACGTTCTCTGCCTTGAGGCTCTGCAGAAAGGCCCGAAAGTTGGACGAGGGCGGCCGATAGTGCCCGCTCAGAGGAGAGAGCGACTGCAAGCGCCCATTGTTGATCTTGATGAGCCCTGCGGCGGAGATGCGGCCACCCTGGAGAAAGGACGAGTGCTGAAAGGCGCCAGAGTCCTTGATACCGACGTAGAGTCGGAAGTTGGTGTCGGCGACAAAGATCCAGCAGTTCTTGCGGACAGACTTGCGCAGCAGCTTGTTGATGATGGTCGACGTCGACAGGTGGTGAATCTTTTTGACGCCAGAAGCATTGTCAAACTCGGGGGTTGCATATTTATTGGCACGATCAGCCTCCCGCTTCGACTCGATAGAGGAATCCGAGTCCGAATCCGACGCCAGGGGATTGGCAGATGGTCTAAAAGCCGGTGTCGCATCGTCAGCCGGAACAATACCATGAATGCTGTCCTTGAACTGCTCCGTCGTGTCGATGCGAGCACCGTTCTTTGCCCAACACAGTCTCCCCTCGGCATCGACCTTGACCAGATAGTACTGCCTCTCCTCTCGCGATAAGTACCGCACTTGTTCACGCTCCAGCTGCTCGCGCGGGCACGCGTCAAGCTCGACGTTGCGACCAGCGCCGTAGTCGAGCCAGTACAGAAAGTTCTCCTGCGCGTCTGACCTCTTCCACTCCTCGTGATATACGCGCAGGTTGCTTCCATAGCGGTGCTTCGCGTCAATCATTTCCAGAAAGTACTGCAGTCCCATTGTCCGAGCCTCGGTTCGGCGCTTCGCATTCTCGACCTGGCGCTGTTGTCTTTTGGCAGCCTTGACTTCCGGGCTGGTCGCATCCGCGCTGCCCGATTCCGAGTCCGACTCGCTGTCCGAAGCATCGCGTCCAGCCCGAAAGGCCACCATCCCAGCCTTTCTCCAGTTATGGCGGGCGCCAGCCGAGGGCGGTTGCGCCTCTCCAGCGACGGTCGCGGCTTCTGAGAGAGGGCGTGGTCTTGGACGGTGTGTCTCCCGAAACTGAGCGTCGCGTACGGCGGCGACCCAGCGTGTACTCGGGTTGATGCTGTAGCCGTCCATTTCTCTGCGAGCACGGTAGCCCCGAAACGTTTTTTGAATCACCCTGGCTGCGGCGTCTTGGCCTTGTTGGTCCTCTAGCGGCAGTATCGGGTCGGTGGATAGCCTCTGGTGCTCCTTCATTTTCCTGCGATTTTCGCCTTCCTTTTCCGTCTGAATCTGAGCAATCTCGTAGAATCTTTCCTTAGTTGGAGGCAGAAGTGAAGCCATGTATTCGTTGTGTATCGGATCCGTTGCTGGCGACGAAGGTGCAGCGTGCGAGACCACCATGATGCTCCTATAACCCGCCGACGGCGGGGCCGTGGCTCCGACAGCAACAGGGAAGAGGCAGCTCGTGGTCGTGTGGTCCCTAGCAAATCAAAAGGCCAGAGACGGGCCCAGCCGCTGATGCAGAAGAAAGCTAACTCGTCAGGCTGGAGCGGGCAGTGCGGTGGCTGATGCTCAACTGAAGTTGGAGTGCGAGCTACCAGAATCGGAGAGTTGGTGAGAAACTGCCAAGGGATTTGCTGTTGTAGCGTAAAGTGGCGTGCAATGAGACGTTTAGGGATAGGGCTGACGGATATACATATTTGGTCATTTTAGAAGTACAGGTTTGGATTATCAGATGGAAGAGTCATGATCGGCGGCTCGAGCGCAGGGCAGGTGCGTGCTCAGAGTGAAGAACGTCAGGACAGCACGGCGGTTGTGGCTGTGGTCGAGTTCAGCCTTGTGCCCTGCCACAACTCGGCGTACGGCTGTCATGCCAGACTCGGCCCAAACACGACTCGTTCGCCCCTCATTCCAACCTTATTCAAGCTTCTTCCATCAAGGCCCCCACCGCGATGCCCAAGACCAATTTCCGATTTTTCTGTAGCGGGAGGCTGTGTGACAGTTTGGAAGCTCCGAAGCGCCAGACCGGCTGTGACGCTCCACTGGCAGAGGCCGCATGCTGTGGCTCAGCAGGTAACTTGGGTGTCGAATCACTGGCAGTGATTCACTGTCGATGCCACCTGTATCGGACCGAGCGGTCAATGTGGAAATATCACGTAAAATTCGTTGTATGCAAGTTACCTATGAACAGTGAAGGTATTAAAAAAGAAAGAAAAACAGCGGCGCTAATTGGTGCTGTGGCAATCTCGCTAAGAAAATAAAAACTCCTTCAAGACTGGCGAACCTGAGAATTCTGGGTTCAAAATAATGCAGCTAAACGGGGCCGTCAGCATAACTGCATCCGTGATGGAACAAAACATCAAATGCAATCCTTACTTGAGAAAATATTGTAAACCCGCCCGTCGCTTCTCCAAAAACTTGGGCCGAAATTTCGAAATCACGCTCTTGGGCGGCAAGCTGGGCACCGCCGCGTCGAAATTCGGAAACGACTTCATCAGCCTGTAGCGCAGCGTATCAAATTCCGAGTAACGCTTCCGAACATCCATGTAGCTCCCCTAGTAATTCGACGATGTCGTTAGCATCCACACACAGCGTGTGTTTCGCTGCGGCGTTTCTTAAATACCTGCAGAGTCTCAACCCGCACGTTCCACACGACAAAAGCCCCAATGCTCGTCGCGCCGCCGTTGACGACCGTGTAGTCGACAATCTCGACGCTCCTGGCCCAGCAGGCATTGTTGCGGTCCTGCGCGTCGTCGTCGGCCTCGTGGTCGAGCAATAGAATGGCGCCCGTCGGCCGACCCGAGGAGTCAGAGGACTGCACCGAGGCGGCGCGGGGGCGCGCACCGCGCGACGGCATGTTCTGCCAGTACGGCGGCATCGTCACCGCCGCCGTTGTCGCCGTCTCGTGTTCTGGGCCATAGGGGCTGCTGCAGCGTAGCCCTCCGTTGCTCGGCGCGCCGCCGCCGCTGCCGTTGCGGCTCCCGTCATGCGCGCCTTGTGTCTTGGTGTCGCCTGAGCCCGCCGTTTGCGCAGCAGCAGCGCCTCCGTGCTCCCCATCCTGACAGTGATAGAGAGTCGTCGCTTCCATCCAGGTATGCTTGCGCAGCAGCGGCGCACGGGCGCAGTCGAGGAAGCACACACGATGGGCGAATGGCGAGCGAGCGGTTCAAGGGGCGAAGGAGGGGGGGGGGCAAGAGCTTGTTGCAAGGCGTCTGAGAGAGGGGTCTGTATCAGGTGTCGGGGGCGATGTTGCGAGAGCGTGCGTGCACAAGAGCCGAACTCCGTTGCGAATATATCATGTATGAGATGCGCGAGTCGAGTTCCAGCGACCAAGAACAAAAGTTATCTTGTCATGTCACACCACAGGAAGAAAAAAAAGTTATCGCTAATGGAAACCCCAAACCCGGCGCTACTCCCCAGATTTACAGGTGTGGGGCCGGCGCGGAGCTGTCTGGTACTCGGCATATAGCACCATGTCCGGTATATTTGGGATTTGGTGAGGCGTTGTTCAGATTTCATCGATTTTCTGTGCAAGCGCGTCGCATCCAGTCGTAAAAGTAGGGATGCCATCGCTCTAAACGGAGACTTGGTGTTTAGAAATGCGTCTCATGTTTGGCACACGATGGCTCTCACCACCCTCCCGATTATTCGTATGTACATGATGAAGCGAAGAAAGAGACTGTCGAGCAAACAGTATTTCGTCGAAAGGGGCTTTCAGTATGACTTTGACGCTAGTAAGTCGCCGCCCTTGTAGACGTCGTTGTGGCGGACGGTGAGGCACAAAAAAGTTGGGGGTTCAAATATGTTTAACACGCAATGTGCGATAAAACATGTCTGATGAGCTGGAAAGCGCTCAAGTGGCGGGGGCTGTGCAGAGTACGGTACCACCATCACATTCTACTGATAATACATTCTATTTGTCAATACATGCATAGACCAAGCATAATTGAGACCCTAAAATGGACTCTATCATGTGTGTATTTCGCCATGTTGCGCTGTGCAGATTGTGCGCCGACAAGGCCGCATGCCTTTAAAACAAGAATACTCAAAATAACTAAAAAGATGTCGCTTTTCAACGACAGTGCGTCGTCGGCAACGATCCGATGTCAACCCCCCCAGACAGACGACTGATGACGAGCCCTCTCTCCCGTATTTCTGCAAATCCAGCGACAACATCTGCAGCCAGACGCTTGGCCGAGGCATGCACGTCAACCAGCGCTATCAAAGCACAAATTGGGCCTGTCATGCATATTCCGTCGTCAGTTTACGCCAAGATGCTGAGACTAGTTAGCATGATCCCTTTGCTTCGTATTGAGATGGTGTATCCAATTGGCGTCGTTTTTGCCTCCTCTTCCCGCACTCTTTGTGTGTCTGTGTGTGCACCCTTTTTTTGCCCCTTCGTATCCAACAGGTTCGTCGTGATGCTGCTTTATGCAAAGACATTCGCTTGGGTGGAATATGGCAGCCTGGCAGGTGCCGCCACGGTTCAACTGTCACTTGGGTGTGTTGCACTTGTTGTACGGAGGCGAGGGCATCCCTGCTGGTTTCGCAAGCTAGCAAGCTACCTACCTAGGTTGCTAGGCTAGAAAGGCAACAGCATGTCGCCCCTTGATATCTCAATCTTTGTTTGCGTGGGACGACCAAGATATCTACGTCGCCGGCCTGCTCACAGCGCTGGGAACCCAGGAAAAACGTACGGGTACAGGAAACATGATTCCGGCGAACGGGGACTTCTGGAGCTGATGACTGCGACAACATAATCAGGCCTTGCGATTGTCTGTTCCAGAAATATAAGATGAGCGCTCATCTAGTGGCGCCTCCAAGCAACATAAGTGACCAGCAGCTTGCGGCGCTGTGGATATGGCTGAGTTGCTTGCTTGCTTGTGCCATGTATGATCCTTGACCTTTAAGCGGGGGGCCAAGATAATAACCTACTCCGTACTCCGTACTTCTGAGGCTAGTCTAATATTAAAATGAGCGCTATTGCGAACGCCTTTTGGGCCTCTTTTCTTTTCCCATCCCCATTCCCGTCTGGAAATACGGCCTGATAGGTCGTATTACTGCACATCGTACTCAGTAAGTCGTATTATTAGTGGCGGGAGCCGGCGCGCACGCCACCACTCCATTAATACGGCTGAATCTCGTCTTGTCGGCGCCGCCCTATCCGTCTACTGGCCGCCACGGCCAACAAATGACGACCCTGGCAACCTGACATGGGCACGAGCAGTAGCTTGCGCACAAGGAGCTCGGCCCTGTGCTCCGGTGGTGGGCGGACAGGCTGGTTATAATCTGGCTGTCTCTCCTGCGGCAGTTGAAGTCTCAAAGCATTTTTGCTTTGGCTGGCTGTGCGTTCTTGTCCAAATATCGCACCTAGAGAGATTTTTCTCTTGCCCTTCGCTCCTCATCCCCTTCTATCGTTGTGCATCGTCCCCTTCGTTGGCGACTTTTTCTATTCTCATTCTTTGTGTATAATACATCTTCCGACCAGTGACGCTCACTATCTATCAACATCTGACGGCCACAGCCTTGGGCTTTTCCTCTTCCGGTAATTCATCATCCGGAGACTTTGAGACTGCGATACACCTGGGCCATGCTTTTGATGCTTTTGCCTGGATAGACGTGGTGAATCAACGTCGATGGCTAATCCTTCTTTAGATCATTCACTCGGTCCTAGCACTTTCGAAAAAGTACCTTGACGCATTCAAAACCGATTGCCCAACTCCCCCGGACCTACAACCTCGCCAAATTTCGGAAGCTAGTCATGGTTTCGTTCAAGACGACGGGGTTCGTAGGCGTCGCGGCCCTGGCAGCATTCGTTCAGGCCGATTACTATATTGATCCGACCACGGTGCCCTATGCCACCAGAGGCAAGTAGCCAAAGGTTCCGTAAACGCCAACGGCCATTGCTGACTGACTGCTGCTAGAGCGATGGTGCCGAGACGAGAAGCTCACTTGCCCCATGATCTGCCAGCAAACCGAGCCGGGAACCACCCTAGTCAACGACTGCAATCCTGTACGTCAGCGTTGATGACCGCAGAAGCTTTAACCCCCTGAGGCACGAGTCGACGACTAACCCGAGTTAGGAAAAACTGACATACGGCTGTCTCTGCGGTGACAACAAGCAGCCCAACGTGTCGGAGTACAGCCTGAGCATACCCTACTACGTCTGCACCGAATGGGGTCGCCAGTGCGTCGCCGCGTGCAAGGACAACACGTGCGCATCCGACTGCCTCCAGAAGCACCCGTGCGGCGCGACGAACCCGCAGCGCAGCAACGCCTCGGCGACGTCGTCTTCGGAAGCGTCGGCGACCAAGTCTGGCAGCGGCGGCATCTACACGGGCCCTCCCGGCTCGGCCAACGGCGGTAGCGGCTCGAAAAAGACGGGTGCAGGCTCGGCCCTGGAAACTGGACGCTCGTATGGATTCGCCGTCGTGTTTGTCGGCATGTTTGCCGGATTTGCGATGCTGTGAGGCGGCGGGCAAGGGAAAGGTTGGGTCATGTGGGGGGTTTGTCGAGTCGACTTCATCAACTAATAATGCTTTTTTTCTTGAGCGGTGGTACCCAGGGACATATGCAAGACGAGCGACTATAATAATACTAATAATACCATTTACCAATGAGGGAATCGAGTCGGAGCTCCAGTTGCAGGCGAATTATGTGTTGTGAGCTCAAACGGAAAAATTGTGCAAGATGCCGACGGTACATTTGCGGTGGGGTTGGTGTGCCGCATCTGGACTTGCAGCTGTGCGGCAGCTGAGGATGGAAATTGTCCTCGAAACACGAACGGACATGCTCACGGTGCTATTGACACGAATAGACCAGGTATGCTGGTGGATATCCTCAAGTGCTCGCCAAGCAATGATGTGCGGTAGAGTGGGCGATGGAGGGGGGCCCAATCGTGGCAGTGATGGATGGGTTTGAGATGACAAACCACCATTACACAATGTTCAGTGTGGAGATCTATCGGGCAGACCTAAACGATCGACAGATGGCCAGCTATTTCGTCAATGCAAGGCTGGCTGGCATCGGCTGAAGAAAAGGTGGCAGACGCAAGCCTGCATCAGTGACGTTTCTTCAGCGTGATGCGACCTACGTCAACCGGGCCACACCATGCAGCCGTGAGCTAGCGAACTTGCGGCAGCGTTGACTGGGCGCCGAATGCAGTGGCGTTGGTGCCACACGACACTGTTTGACTGTTAGGTTCCTGAAGGCGGGAGGGGGAGGGGAGAGAAGAATATGTGCTTGAGTGTTAACTTCAAGCGGGCGGGAGGGGGATGTGTTGTTGGCGGCGGGGAAAAAAGGGTTGTTGGGGTTTGAGCTTGGGCGAGCGTGGGGAGCGCACATGGTAATGGTCCATGGATACCTAGGTAGGTACCTAGATGGAATGACCCGTGTGCCAGGATGGAGGCCGCTGGTCTCGGTGTTGTGCAGTTGCAGTTGCATTGTTGGCGAAAAGTCCCCAAGGAGGGGTCATGGAGGGGCGCGGGATTGGGGACCATGTGTACTGCGGCAGAGCACCCAGGAGGCTCGAAATTGTCGATGTGGTGAAATAATTGTCGATGTGGTGAAATTGATCTTCCATTTCTACCTTGTGTGCTCTTTGCCGCTTATTGTCTCTTGTTACGATAGTTTCCCTCATTAATGATTCCAGGCATTACCCGGCTACAAGGCCCAGTAGACAGGTACCTCTTTTTCATCGCTACCTTAGGCAGTCGTGACGGGAGCTGATGATTGACATGGGCTAAAGGGCTGCGAATGCGGCACGTCGGTGTTTTCAGCACACGTGCTCCACTGTCGTGCGCTGCTCCTCGGTTCCTGGGTTGTGGTCTGTTTCGGTGGCTGAAGCTTAACAATTGTCTACCTAGGGAAAGGGTAACGCGACGCGTAATGATGATTTAAACGATAGATTAGATTTGAACAAAACAGAGAAAATTAAATGAATAGGGTATTAAGTCCAAAGACGAAAGTCGAAATTGTAGTAAACCAACCAATGCCCACTCGTCGTGCTTCTTTGGCCGTGTCTGCGGGCCGTTGGCAGCTTCACGTGCCTGGTTTAGTGGCGTTGTAGGTAGCGCGTCATCAGTAGCTAAAAATGTTCGTGGCTGGACGGACATCTTTGCACCAGCCAAAGCCACAGTCTGTAAGAGGTATCCAGGTATCCCTTGCAGTACCTATTTAGCGTCATTCCGAGGTTGGCAGTTGGCATCTTGGCTACCCGTCACCAAAGTGCCATCTAATGGGTGACCAGGTTGGCAGATGGCATGTACCAAAGACGTCGGCTTGCCGAATAACCTGCTTTTATGTATGCAAATCTTATCCAAACCAAACAAGCTTTAGCGTCCATCTGCATGGGTCTCAAGCACCCGCTAAATCTTGCGGAGTGAACAGATTCGCCGTCCTTGCGCATGTCGGTTTCCTCAACAATCTGCAGGGCAGGGCTCCTCGACTTTTTGCAAACCAAGTCTTGCCCAACTAAAAACCACGGCCTACAGCGCCTCGCACCCGCTCTTTTTCCCGCCCTTGCAGTCAATTGGCACGCACGCACGCACTCTCGCACCTCGCAGATTCTTTTATATCCTCTCCTCACCCACGCGCCCCCCGCTTCGCCCTCTCATAGCTAACCCCATCATGTCGGCTAACGAATCACTACCGTTATTCCACGATACCACGGCTGACCAGGGCCAAGAAAACAACATGGTTCCCAACACCAGTATGACTCCCCTTTGCTCACCCCCAATCTTCCCCCGAATCGACTCGGCATCTGCCTACCTACATCGTTTCTACCCGCCGGCTTCTGGCCGGAGCTTGGAGCTGTCGGCTCGCCATCCCCAGCCCGCCTCCCTACCGCGCGCGACACACGCGGGACGCATCGCTGACAGCCTCCCAGGAAAAGCGCAAATCGAATGCATTTCGGACGATGCCCTCATTCATCTCAAATCCTACAAGTACTCTAGCGTCGACAAGTCGCCTGTATCCAAGTACATTCTCGGTCCCTGGGTACGATCTCCCGCCCCCCGACTACGTTCACACACCATTCTCCATCTTCCTTTCGCTCGATTTGCCCCTCTACGCAGCACCCTATTTCGCAATATACTACCCAATACAACTCAGTCCAGATCAAAACCAGCTACTAACACGCTGTCGCTATAGTGGAACTTTTTCGTCACCCTTCTGCCGCTATGGATGGCTCCCAACATGGTGACCCTCGTCGGGTTCTTCTTCATCTTGGCCAATGTCGCGTTGCTCGTTGTCTATATTCCTGACCTGATCGGCCCTGTCAGTAAACTCACGACTCGCTGCCTTCTCAAACTCATATCTGACACACTTCAAGGGCCCTTCTTGGGTATACTTTAGTCTTGCCTTGGGCCTCTTCATGTACCAGACCATGGACAACGTCGACGGCAAACAAGCCCGCAGAACCGGCACCTCGAGCGGTCTCGGCGAACTATTTGACCACGGTATCGACTCGCTCAACTGCACTCTTGCCAGTCTCTTCCAGGTCGTCGCTATGGGTCTCGGCATCTCGCCCGCAGGCGTCTTCACTGCGCTCTGCCCTTGTGTCGCCATGTTCTTCTCGACTTGGGAAACCTACCACACCCACACC
Organism: Beauveria caledonica; assembly: GCA_030777785.1. Lineage (NCBI taxonomy): Eukaryota > Fungi > Ascomycota > Sordariomycetes > Hypocreales > Cordycipitaceae > Beauveria > Beauveria caledonica. The sequence goes on along the minus strand of JAPFSE010000030.1, from coordinate 32,062 downwards.
CTCTTTCTTGGATACATCAATGGTCCTACTGAGGGCTTGCTCATCGCTTGCGGCATCATGATTGCCTCGGGTATTTGGGGCCCTGAAATTTGGAGCCAGCCTATGGCTGGCATTTTCAGCGACATTCTGCCTGGTCTGGCCGACATGCTTGGCGAGACGTCCGTTCGCGATATCTGGGTTCCTCTCGTCGGCATTTCGCTGTTGGGCACGCATGTTCCCTTTTGCGTCTTCAACGTCATTGGTGCTCGCCGCAAGCAGGGATTGCCTGTCGCCCCCGTCTTCCTCGAACTTGCGCCAATGACTGTCTTTTCCGTCACCATTGTCGCCTGGCTGGGCTCTCCCTACAGCACACTCATGAAAGAGAACCATCTGATCTTGTTCTGCTGCACCATGTCGTTTGTCTTTGGCCGCCTGACTACTAAGATGATTCTGGCCCACTTGACGCGCCAGCCCTTTCCTTACTGGACTGCCATGCTCTGGCCTCTGGTTGGTGGTGCCGTTCTCGCCAACCTGCCCCGAATCGGTTTCCCTCAGCTCAGTGCTACTCTGGAGGCCTACTACCTCTGGGCCTACTTTGTGTTTGCCACTGTTCTGTACTTTCGTTGGGCTTTTATTGTCGTCAATGCTATCTGCAACTTCCTCGGTATCAACGCGCTCACCATTCCCAAGGACAAGCAGATTGCCAACAAGCGCGCGCACGATGCCGCTAAGCTGCACTAAACTATTTGCTGACAACAAAAGATCAAAGTCGGCTCATTGCTATATACTTAGTCTCACGGGCGATTTGTCTAGCATTCAACATGGATACCCGCAGGCACTGGATGATGCGACGTCACTTTTGGTGGCGTTGTGATCCGTGGCCCAGGGATTAGGCGGCCCTAGAGCGTTGCATTTTTCCGGCGCATGGGATTCTTGACAACGATTTTGCCGTTGAATACATAGAGACACATACTGATGCTTTATTATATTATAATTATCGTCGGTGCTCTGAGCGCTGCTATGCATTCAGAAATAAAAAGAAAGATTCAAGAAAATTTAACAAAGTGTGTTCTCAGGTGTATGGTAGCTAATTAGTCAGGGGTTGTAAGACGCAAGACAAGGCCAGCGGTGGCAGATCCACAATGCATGAAAGGCCAAGCAGCCAGGTGTTACCTCAGCTAGCACAAGAGGACAACCGCCACGGCTTGTTCCCCTTGCATCTATCAGTCTTAATAGTCGGACACAGAACCTATTATATACTTGACAGGAAGATTGGGCCGGCCACATCTTTGAAAAGATCTATCACGGACGCAATTTCAAAGACGACCAACCGTATAATGCGCGGCCATTAGGCTCGGACTCGAATCCCGAATCGAAGCATCAAACGCTAGCTAGCCACAAGACAGACAATGCGCGCATCTGGAGCGCTCCTCTGGACCTTTGGGACGCTGTCATCCTTTGCGAGCGCCATTGCCGGGACTCCCCTCACCGACGATGACCTGCGCAACATTCCCTCGCCGGGCGACGACTTTGACATTGAGGACGGCAAGCTGCTGGCGCCGATCCTGATCCCGCGCGTCCCCGGCACGCCGGGCCAGGCGGCGGCTCAGGCGCACCTCTTCGACTTTTTCCAGACCAACCTGCCCGGGTGGGAGCGCATCTGGCACAACTCGACGTCCAAGACGCCAGCGACGGGCGACCGCGACGTGCCGTTTCGCAACCTCATCCTGCGGCGCGATCCGCCGTGGGCCAGGGCCGGCGACGTCGGGCGGCTGACGCTCGTGGCGCACTACGACAGCAAGCTGACGCCTCACGGGTTCATCGGGGCGACGGACAGCGCGGCGCCGTGCGCCATGCTCCTGCACGCGGCGCGCAGCCTCGACGCGGCGCTCGAGGCGCGCTGGAAGGCCATGGAGGAGGCCGGCGAGGCGGATACGTCGCTGGAGCCGGCAACGGGGCTGCAGATCCTGTTCCTCGACGGCGAGGAGGCGTTTGAGCAGTGGACCGACGAGGACTCGCTGTACGGAGCGCGCGCGCTCGCCGCCGACTGGGAGCACGACTTTTCCGGCGGCGGCATCATGTCGACGTACCGCACGTCGCTGAGCGCCATCAGCCTCTTTGTGCTGCTCGACCTGCTCGGCGCCGAGGCGCCCTCGATCCCCTCGTACTTTGCCACGACGCACTGGGCGTACCGCAAGATGGCGCGCCTGGAGACGCGCCTCCGCGACCTCGGCCTGCTCGAGGCCAAGGCGCGCCGCCCGTTCCTGCCCGACGCTGACAAGTCCGTCGAGAAGTTCCGCCACATGGGCGCCGTACAGGACGACCACGTGCCGTTTCTGCAGCGCGGCGTGGACATTTTGCATCTGATTCCGTCGCCGTTTCCGCTTGTCTGGCACACAATGCACGACGACGGCGAGCATCTCCACATGCCGACGACGAGGGACTGGGCCAAGATTGTGACGGCGTTTGCGGCCGAGTGGCTGGATTTGACGGGCAACTTGCCGCAGCTGGCGCCGGGAAGGGAGAAGAGGTCAAGGACGGAAACAGTGCCGGCGACGGAGCGCACGGATTTGTGAGGTTTACGGATTTGCCATGTCTTCTCCGGGGTATAGCTTTGTGATTATCAAGTACAGGTGCTGCTGCATTTTGCTGGCGTTAAATAGCGGATTTTTATACAAGTTTGCATTGATTTTTGACAGTTTTCATCTAAAACGTACTTGGAGATGAAGAGGAAATAATGAATAAAGATAAAACATGCTTCTTCTCATCGATTCTAGCCATCTTTTGGTCAGATTATCCAGCAATTGCTCACAATAACATGGTGCCTGGCTGGTGGGGCGGCCGGCCAATCAGACCCAGCCAGCTGCAACCACGTAACCAGTTTGGAGAGCTCCCCTGGCCGTTGAAGCTGTGTGGCCTCTTTTTTTGACGAAACCACGACCGAAACGCTGCGCAAACGACAACCACACACAGAAATATTGCACCATGCACTTCTCGCTCGCCACAACGCTACTGGCGCTTTCTAGCGCCGCCTCTGCCGCCGCGCAATGGGGCTTCGCAGATGGTTCCGTGACTGTCGCCGCCAAGGGCGGCGAGGGAATCACTGAAAAGTACGAAGAGAACTATTGACGCATCACCAATCCCCGCCAAGAGCGGCGCGCGCTCTTGGTACATCAATTGGCATCGAACACGAGCGCTAACTTTGTGTACTTGTTTTATATAGATTTACCTCTGCCGCTCGAGCCAAGACCGAAGTCGCATTGGGCCACACCAGCACGCTGAAGCTTTCTCTGACGGCCGAGGAGGCGGGCCAGGCCAAGCGTCCGCACCAGGCGTTCCTCGTCCTCCGAGAGACTGCCTCTGGGCTCGAGGCCCCGTTTCCCCTGACGATGAAGGAATCGGGCAAGGGCACCGTGAAGCTGGTACGGGATTGAACGTCTACGATGAAGCCGGTGACGAGGCGAGCAAAGGGTACAGGGGTTAGATGCTGACCAGTCACAGGCGCAAAAGGACCTCCCCGTTCAGCTCCTCAACTCGGCCACGCCTCTGGAAGCCAAGATTGTGCTGGGCTCCTTTGGCTCCTCCAAGGCGATTGTGGCATCCGTGTTTGACATCAACGTCGTGCGCGACCCCAGCCACGTCAACACCTACGAGGCGCCTCTGCGCTACGGCAAGCGGCCCGAGATTCACCACATTTTCCGCGCCGACCCCAAGAACCCGCCCAAGATCATCTCGCTCGCCTTTGCGGGCGCCGTCCTGGCCGCCATCCCGGTCTTGTTCATCAGCGTGAGTGAAACCTGGCAATACTTGGAGGAGCGCGGCCCTTGTACGTTCTTTACTAACAAGAAGCGTGTCGCGGTAGTGGCTTGCTCTCGGTGCCAACCTCAGCCACGCCAGCAAGGCGCTCGGTGCGGCACCCGTTTCGCACGCCGTCTTCTACGGCTCCATTGTGGCGATGGAGGGCGTCTTCTTCCTGTACTACAGCACCTGGAACCTGTTCCAGACGCTCCCTGCTATTGTGATTGTGGGCGTCGTTGCGTTTCTGAGCGGCAACAGCGCTCTGGGCGAGGTGCAGCGTCGCCGTCTAGCTGGCGAGAGATAGGACTGCGGGTGCATGCATTTTAGTGCGAATAAATAAGAAGCGATCTAGTTTGCCAGGTAGCTGCCGAGGCAAACGTGGCTGGGGTGTGAGAAGAGACGAAGTGGTGGTTAGCCGGGGTAAAACGGGGACGGGTTAGGTGAACTGAGGTGAGGGGCCGTTCGAGCGCAATGCGGAGAAGCCGCAGTGGTGAGGGGGGGAAAAGTCAGATTGCCATGACTTATTAGTAGGTAGGGCAGGATGGACGCGAAAATCCTGATTAAAAGGGCTTGGCTGTACAGTTGATAGAAATGGAATAACGACGCATTGCAGGCAAGAATCGAGGGTGCACGGTGCACTACGCCACGTTTGTCCAAATGTGAGCGGACAAGATGCGAGCAAAAAGTCTATTTAGCCGAGGAAGCGGTTGGAGGTACCGGAGCCGACAAGGCAAAGCCGGAGGCCGTTTCCGTAATCTGCCTACCGAGCTGGGCCGAAGGGCGGCGAATAATGTGTGGGGAATGGCAGCTATTATCCGTACTAGGGCGATGGGGAATAAAGTCAGAGAAAAGGCTAGGCCATCTAGAGTCAATGATGGGGGTGGAAGAGTAAAAATAAAAATAAAAGTAGGCCATTTTGGATAACAATGTAGGAGCTAGAGGGAGCATAAATGTGGCTGAAATCTGGCTCGGCAACAAGTCGCAGCCGGGGGGTAAGGGGTGAGGCGGCCGACGCTCGCACGCTCACTCCAGAGGGACCACGAACCCCGGTTTATGCTGAACCCCAGAGTATTGTGTGTTTGTTTGTCTCGCCTTTTCCCCATTCTGGCTGGTGAGTAACGGGCAGGACTGAGAGAGGGGCGAACAAATGGAAGGAAGATCTGGTAAAACAGAAAACGTTCGTTGTTCATGGGAGAGGGGGAGAGGGGGAGAGGGATGGCTTACGCAGACGAGGTAGTTGGAGGCGACTTTTGGGGTAAAATACAAACGTCGCATCCCGCGGGGGCCATGAGTCGAGTCGGGAACCACAGCCTCACGCGCCAATCTGTCTGCTGTGACACTGTGATTGACTAGTGAACAAAAATGAAGTAGAAAAAGATGCGGGGTGCTAGGCCAAGACCAACAAAAGAAAAAAAAAAAGAAAAAGAAAAAGGAAAAAAAAGACACACGTTGACAGCGGCCAAGAGAAGAACAAGTGGCGGCGGGGAATACACGCTCTAACCTCTCCGTTGCCTGCATCTACCCCAAAAATACACGGCCCTTTTTTCCTTCTCTCTGGAACTCGTTTCGCATCATAACTTGTCAACCCATTCTTCCTTCTCATTCTCGCCATACAATATTTTTTTTTGCTACAATCTATTCATAAACACAGCTAAGCTCTTGACGGTCTGCGAGCTGGCCTTGACGACTTTTTTGCTCCGCCACTGTATACGTCGTCACCTTGGCCAGCATATATACACTGCCGCCTACTCCCGACGACACCTTTACTTGGCGATACTAGCTTCTCATAACCATGGCTTCAGAGTAAGTTGAGATGCACCCGTCTTCTAAAGACCCCTTGCTACACATTACGCGACTTGATTTTTTTTTTCCTTTACTGCTTGTTCGTTTTTTCTCTTGATACGCTCTTGATCTCCTCTTCTTTTTGCCTGGGGCGTCTGTAGACCTTGTCGCCGCTTCCCGTGTTAGCCTCGGCAAACAACAAAACGACCCAGCGGGCTACTACAACGACATTTTCTCGCGGGCAAAAACCACAAACGCCACCAACATGTACAAGCCAGCAGCGCAGCCCGCTAATGACCTTTTCTGTGCAGCTCTTTTCGCTTCCCGTCGATTGACGAGACGCTCAACCACCCGGCGTATCCTGGCGCCAAATGGGACCTCATACCCGACAGCCAAGGCAAGGCGTCGGTCGCCAAGGACCGCTCGGGGCCGATTGACATTGCCTGGCAGATTCACGGCCACGGGCCCATCAAGATTGTGGTATGTACCAACTACTTTCCCTGGCCCGTCTTACTGCTGCGCGCGCCTTGAAGGGGGGCGTTGGAACCGCTCGATTTGAATGAGACGGAACGAGGCGAGACCATACAAAGAAAGTTGCCACCAAGCTAACACAACAAACCCGTACAGCTCATCATGGGCCTCGCCGCCACCATGAACGCCTGGCAACGGCAGACGTGCTACTTTGGCCACGACCACGCCGACCAGTACACGATGCTCCTCCTCGACAACCGCGGCGTCGGCACGTCGGACAAGCCCCTCGCGCGGTACACGACGACCGAGATGGCCGCCGACGTGGTCGAGGTGCTCGACCACCTCGGCTGGACGGCGCCGCGCTCGCTGCACGTCGTCGGCCTGTCCCTCGGGGGCATGATTGCGCAGGAGCTCGCCTGCGCGCACCCGCGCCGCCTCGCCAGCCTGTCGCTGCTGTGCACCACGGCGAGCCTCGAGAGCGACCGCCCCGTGCTCGAGACCCTCTGCGACCGCTTCCACCTGCTGCGCCCGAAATCGCTCGCCCGCATCGTGCACGACACCGCCGAGCGCCTGTTCCCGCAGGCCTGGCTCGCGGCGCCGGATGAGGCCGCGGGCTTGCCGTCGCCGCACGCGACGAGGCGGTGCGGGCCGGCGCCCGTGTCGAGGATGGCGGTGGCGGGCGGCGGCGCAGAAGACACGACGTCGACGACGACGATGCTGAGGCCGAATGACAGCGGCGTCGACCTCTCCCCGCAGCTGTCCGAGGGCGGCGGCGGCTCCATGGCGGACGCTCTCGAAAAGGGGCTCGACCTTGACGGCGCAGGCGGCGTGACCGAGGCGGCGGCGGGCGCGTACCGCCGCTTCGGCAGCAACTACCAGCGGTACCAGGCCGAGGAGCTGACCAAGTACTACCCGCCCAACGTCTTTTCGCGGCAGGGCCTGCTGTGCCAGCTGGCCGCCGTCGTCGGCCACCGCAAGTCGGCGTCGCAGCTGCGCGGCATGGCCGAGCAGGTCGGCCGCGAGCGCATCCTGGTCGTGCACGGCACCGACGACCGCATGATTGGCGCAAACAATGGCGAGAAGCTCATCCGCATGATCAAGCCCGGCGTCGGGCTGATTGTGGACGGCATGGGCCACGCGCCCATCATGGAGCGTGCGGCGTGGTTCAACGAGCTGATGGAGACGAGGCTGGCGGCGTGGTCCCGGATGGATACGGAGTCTAAGATGTAGACTATTCTCTGCGCTTTTTTTTTTCCTTTACGTTTTTTTTTTTGTTGTCATTTATTCCCCCAACAACGCTTCACAACGGAATCGGATGATGAATGGAGTATGCGCGGGGGGTCGAGTACTGGCGCTCATGATTTTCTGGAAAGCACTTCTCATGCATGTAAAACCTATGTAGCTTTCAATTCAAGTCTTTTTTTACCTGACAATCTACTTCTCAGCCTACACGTCGTTCTGTTCTTCTAGATATGTACGTTGCTCATCCAGTCAATCAGCTTGCGTTTTCTCAAGGTAGAACAAGACCAACGCCGCTCAGGTTCTTGTCGTCTAGCTGTCCCTTGGCGTCCATGCCGCTGGCAATGGCTTTTGTGCGGTAGTTGAAGAGGTAGTAGTGCAGCTGGCCGTCGCCGCGGGCAAACTTTTGCTGCTCGAGGAAGAGACCATTGTCCATGAGCGTCAGCGCGTTGAAGACGTCAAACTTTTCCTTCTTGGCCATGGTGAGGGCGTCGCTGACCAGCGAGTTGAGACGCGTCTTGAGCGCCGCCCGGTCCTCGGGCTCCTCGAGGCCCGTCTCCGTCGCATAGTAAAAGAGGTACGCCACGCGCAGCACGCTGTGTCGCGCATTCTTAATCACCGAGGACTCGACGCAGTAAAAGGAGATGAAGTCGGTAATCTTCTTGTCGGCGCCCTCGACCACGTACGTCCACACGACCTGCTCGCCGCTGGGCTCGACCTTGGGCACGAGCCAGTGGGCGACCTCGTCGGCGGAGAGCTCGGGTGCAATGTCGTAGCGCTTCGAGTACCGGCTCTGCAGGTCGACGACGGCGGGGACGTCCTCGGGCCGCATGGTGCGCCAGCCCCGAGTGCCCGTCGACTCGGGCACGGCGTACTTGCGCACCTGGTACTGGGGCTTGCTGCCGTGCGGCAGGTAGCTGAAGCCGACTTCGTACAGCTTCTGCCAGTTGAGCGGCCGGTGGTAGTACTGGCAGGTGCTCACCGGCCGCGGCAGCACGATGCCCGCCGTGTAGAGGCCCTGCCACACCCCCTCGAGGTTGCTGATGCGCGTCACCTCCTTGATGAGCACCGGCGCCAGCCGCTTGCCGCGCAGCTTCTTGTGCACGCACAAAAAGTTGACCTCGGATGCCGTGATGCTCTGGTCGCGCACACGCAGGTGCACGGGAATGGCCGAGATAAAGGCCACGAGCTTGCGCGACTGCGTGGCGCGGACGCCCACATGGTATCTCTGGTGCCAGCCGGGAGCCATCATGGCCCTGCGTGGGGTTAGGATCATGCGAGGGAAAGAAAGGACTCTGGCGGCACGTACCATCGGAGAATGGAAGGAGAGTAGTTGAAGCGAAAGGTCGAGTCGTCGTCCTCGACATAGTGGCCGTTGAGCAGCTCATAGACCTCTTTGATCTCCTCCTCGCTTTTCAGGTCCATTGTGACCCATTCGAAGCCGCTCACGAGATCAGCAGACTCCTTGGAGATTTGGTCGACCGTCTGGATCCTGAGCGGGCCATCCGGCACGGTCTGGTCCTCGTCGAACCGCGGCACGGGCTGCGTGGCCCAAAACTTGTACGAGGCCATGTCCTTGACATTCTTGCCGCTAGCGGCAAAGCCCGACATGAGGTCCTCGAGCCTCATCTTCTTGAGCATCTCGGCCGCCTGGTCCGGCGTCGGGTTGGACGACCCCGTGGCCTGCGCAACCTCCTGCGCCAGCGCGGGGTTGAGCGCGATGAGCTCCGACAGTTGCTGCGGGGAGAGGGTGTCGAGGATCCGCTGCACCTCCTTGCTTGTCTGCTGCTCGCTGGCGCCGCTGCCGCTCGGCGCGTCCGCCGGTTTCTTGCCGTCCGAGGCCATCCTGTCTTGTTGCTTCGCGGGCGGTAGAGGGGTTGTTTGGGGGGGGGATGGAGTTGAGTGGCCAGGTAGCTGGTTGATCATGGTGGGGTTGGAAGTTTTTCTGCCCCGCGTAGCGGGCCGTGTCTAGATCGTGTGCTTAGCTTACATAGCAATGAGCCAATTGCTAGGTTTACTACACCACAGGCATGCTCCAGTGTGGAGTTTCGGATGTTTATCATTTATAAAAAGAGCTATTCTTTCGCTGTGCATGTTGCTTTTTGGCGGGGGTTAGCAAGTTGCAGACCCAAAGTGAACAGGCGGGCAAATTTTGCTCGATAGACTCCATCTCCGCCGACATCTCAGTTGCTGAGAAGGCAAGTCTCATCATATGCAAGGCCTTCAATTAAAATCAGCATTTATTAAGAAGTCTATTTGTAGAGAGAAAAGAGACGTCGGAGAGTACGGCTTGTCTACACAAGTTCACACTGTCCTGTGCCAGCTGCCCAGTTTCAATCGTCGAAGCAACGCAGGACGGCCATAATCACGTTAGAGGAGCCCATGATGTAATTGTGTCCTATAACGCATTAGTGGGGAACTTTCCTTGCTAGAGGTTTACGTACCACCGTAGGGAATCAGCTCCTGTCGAATGACAATATCTGGCTCTGCTTTCCAAGTCGTCACGGCCGAATTTTCACCTTTGTGTACTGTACGCTGCTCCTTCATGGCGTCGAATTCATCCTCGCTAATATTGCCGACGAGCTCGCCCGCAGCTGCTCTGAAAAGCTTATTGTCTTCAGTGTAGGGAATGTCGGCATCGTCCTTTGCATGTAGCAAACTCAAACGCAGGCGCGTCTTCGTCCGACGAGCGATATTGACTAGACGATCTGCCGAGTGCCACTTGTCAACAATGAAGCGATCCAGCAGCCTGACAAAGCCCGGCCAGTAGCTAAACGGGCCGAGCAGCGGCACAAGGCCGCCGATGCGATAGCCGCCAATCATAGTGACGAGATCGCTGAAGCCAGCAACGAGAACGATGCCCGCAAACTCGACGCCCTGTCCGGAGTATTTCTCTGCAACGGCAGTGGCGACAGCTGTTCCTAGGCTCTGGCCAAGAATGACGATGCGGTCGGGAGAGACGCCAGCGACGTTGATCGCCCACTCGACCAATGTATGTGCATCTCGGATCAGCCCAGCCTCACTGGGCACACCAGTTGAGTGGCCAAAGCCGCGGTAGTCGATGGACAAGACATGATACGAGCTTGTATCGGTCAGCGCGTGAAAGGTCTCGGGCCGCATTCCCTGGGCAATGTGCCCGGCATTCTGCAAAGCACGTCAGCGATGCAATACCGGAGCGATGGGTGTAAGCATTCATACTCCATGAACTACAAAAAACGCGTTAGTAACAAGGGTACTGGACGAATGGGTCAGCACTTGCATGATAGAACCAGCTTTGCGTCAGGGTTGCTTTTCAATAATGTAAAGGCCTCAGTCTTGGTAATGTCCACAGCCAAGCCCGAGGGCTGGACGGCCAAATTGTCCTCATTCTTATAGTACAGAGGAAGTGGAAGAATATGCCAGGCATAGATGGACTCGTGATCTGGTGTTGTCAGACTGAATGGCGTTACTTGGTTCTCTGCGTTCCAGGTTAGTGAAGTGAGAGGAAACGGAGCATGATGAGGCGAAGGCGCGCACTGGCAAAACCCCAGTAGGTCGGCTCATTCACATCATACAGGAACAGTGTATTTATTTTGTGAGCATATAATGCGCTATTCGATTTAGCCGACGGGTAATGCGACGAGTAGCGTAGCGAGGAGCGACTCACTGACGCTGGATAAAGGGGATTGTTGAGACGCCCAGGAATACCGCGTAGAAGAGGAAAGGAGCTGCGGCAACGGCGAGCGAAGCTGTGAGAAGGGCTGAAGTCATACTGCTGTGACTTTCGGCCCTCGCCCTGTTTTCTTGGTCACAAGACCGTCACAATCGGCGGTGATGGCGGCAAGGCTGGTCAGACAGACAATGGGGCCTGTGATTATTAGGTGCTTAGCAGAGCGCGGCACGGGTGCCGCAGCAAGAACGTACTGGACCTTTGCAGTGGATGAGTGGTTGGTGGGTGCCAAGGTGCGTGGTATTAGTGGAATGAGTACCTACAACAACCTACAAATCAAGGCTAGTCAGGCCAGCCTTTATTACGAGGTAGCTACCTACGCGGGCGGATTCTGTCATGTCTGTTGCTAGTAATGGCAACACGTACGTGACTAATAAGCGTCTACTTAAGTAGCCTATAGTTCTACCTAGTATGAGGAATTAATAATCTATACGCTACTTCTATCTATATCTATACTAGTAATAGCGTGAGTAGTAAAGCGATCCTGTTAACTGTTGACCTAGTCTTAAATAGAGGACGCGTTGTAATTAACGAGCCACCAGTTATTTCTATCCCTGGAGACGTCATAACTAGATGACCAAGAGATCTAACAAAGTACCTCTTCTTTTCTATAAAAGTACCCCTAACAAGCTAGCTAATAATAATAGTGTTAATAGAGATATAAGATAGGCTAGCTACTAGCAGCAGTTAAGACTCTCTATACTCCTATCTTCTCTAGCTTACTAACCTATATTAGCTATAAATTATATTAGTAGCTAAAATATGTTAAGGCTAGTGATGTATACTAGTAGCCTAAGATACTTGTATACTATATGAAACTTAAGTATTTCTAGGGCCTTTAATATATATCTTAAATTTGAAATATGTCTAGGCTATTAGACTATTATCAGGCAGCCTAATAGATGCCATAACCTAAGTCCACAGACCCATATACCCCCCACGCCCGCATAGGTAGGTACGAGTCGAGCCTCTCGGCGTGTGGCCGAGACAGGGGTCCATATAGTCGGCAAACACTACTGGACACCTCACCCTTCAATCCTGAGTCACTTAATTACTTGATCAGGGCTGAACTCGCGAGTCATCGAATATGACTTGTGCAGCTGCCCGTTTACGAATCAGTCGTAATTAGAGATTGGTGTGCCTTATCGCGTTTCGGTGTGGGCCCGGAGGTGCTATAGCCGCCGCGGTGAAGTGGGTTTTGTGTGTCGCGGTGGTTCTGAGCTGGAGGCTTTATAATTAGGTACCTAGGTACCTAGGTAGCGGCTCGTTCGGCACATTCTTGGCCATTCTATAGTGGGCCCAACGTAAGTAATCCAGAGCAGCTGCTCAATACCTAGGCAAGGTAGGTACCTAGGTATTGACTGGAGGCACTATAGCACTGTTGTAGTGGCTGCAAGGCTCGTAAGCCCGCTGAAAGGGCCTGGAACCCACTAAGCATGTTTTTCAAGCTGCCCTCCAGGCCTCTCTAGCGGCGGAACCAGCCAATGATGGGCCTGACGGCAACCAATCGCAGGCCTCAACAGGCCGACTTGGCTTGGCGCCGACTCCGCCTTGCGCGTAAGCCAATCACAGCGCGCGCTCAACACAGTGCCCTCGCTACCGCTGGCTCGTACGCGGGCCTCAACGGGCACTGACTGCGGCGCTGCTGCTCTTCTGGCACGCCTTGCTGCTCCGTTTTCCTGCTCTTGCACCTTGCTTCTCGACAAAGGACAACCCCCCAAAGGCAGGCCCTTTTGCTCCCGACCACGAGAGACCGGGGCTGCTTCTCCTCGCCTCCCAAAGCAGCCCGCTCTGCGTCCCCGTCACCAGATATCATGGTTTGCTAGCCTCTCGCCGCGTCCTAGGCCAGCCAACTCACCACTCTTTGTCGCCATGGAGAGGAAGAGAAAGCTGCCGGCCCGGGCTGCGGCCCGCGCAGAGCAGCTTGCCAAGCGCCGCAATGCTTCGGCTCGCGACCGCACAAAGACTCCTACTCCTCCTCCGCCCCCTCCAGAGCCCATCGTTGAGCCATCGCCGCCGACACCACCGCGTCAGCCATTGCCAACCTCTGTCGAGTCAGGCAAGCCGCTGCCAACCATCGAGGTTGCTCAGTCCCACGACCTGTCCCCAGAGGAATACCAATCCATCTCAGAAAGGTTTGTACATCCAATGGCTGCGCCCAATGCCTTCAGTTGATTCAAAACAGCAAGCTAAACTTTTCTCTTTCTTCATAGTGGCGTCCTTGCCGAGTCACTCGCGCGGTCGAGACAACGATGGATCAGCGAAGGGTTGTTTGAAAAGTACTGGACAAAACCGCATAAGAAAAAGGGCGTGCTCATCGAAGATCCCAAGAACCCTCCCAAAGACTCCATGACCAAAATCGGCAATGTCACAATCACCATCGAACCGCACATTGTCGAGGCGACCATGTACGCAGTGAAAGGGCCCAAGCAAAAGCCTTCACCCCAAGTGCTTCAGAATCCATCCCAACAGCAGCCTGCTCGTCCCATCATTCAGTATGGACCTGCCAATGGTGCCATGCCACCGCCAGCACAGCCGCACAACATGCCAAGCCCGATGAACAGGCCAGCGTCGACACATTCCTCTTCACCGCACTCCCAACCTCAACCCAGTGCACTACCAACTAGTCAACAAGGTACAGCATCACCTGCACCGAATAATGCCACGCCTAGCGCAGGCAGTGTACAGCGCCTCCCAACACCTGCAAGTCATCCACAAGGAATCGCACCTACTACGTCGACAGGAGCAGCGTCGGCTCCGGTACAAACTCCGGCTACTCCTGCCACTTCCCAAACGAGAGCAGCACACACAGCCTCCCCGGGACCCTCCCAGCAAGCCGCCCCTCCGCAGGCTTCTGCAACACCTGGTGCCAGTCCGGCGCCCGCGGCCGCAAAGCCCGCTACAACAGACCCTGTCATTGCGCTGCTTGCTCAGAAAGCCTCTAGCGACCCGGAATTGCGGGACTTGATGAAGCGTGTTGCTGTTGGTCAGGCCAAACCCGGTGAACTGGCCCATTTTCAAAAGATCATCGACCAACTGAACGCCGAATATAAGAGTAAAGGCGGTCAGCAGGGCCCGTCAGCGGATAGGTTGGCGGTTGATGGGAGAACCGTCAAGTACTTTGCAGAGGAAGTTCGCACAATTCTTGACATTGTCTTGGCCTCAAACCCGAACCAAAAGTCGAGCGAGCTGCGCCCACCCCCCGGAAGCGACCCTCTTGTCGTCCTCCTGGTTAAGACTGCACTTGAGGACGTGCGGACGAGAGACATGATTCGCAGAATCGCGGAAGGCCGCCCAGGAAATACTGACGCGACAGACCTTAAGGAGACCCTAGATCGTCTCAATAGAGACGCCAAGACTGCCCCGCAAGGTTTTCATGCTCAGCCCTCGGGACGACAGCTGACTCCCAACGGAGTGCCCAATAACGGCATGAGAACGCAGCAGCCTTCTCATTTGACGAATAGCGTCAACCCGCAACAGCCCATGCGTACAAAAGCTCCAGCTGCTGCCTCCAGACCAGACATTACTGCTGTTTGTTTCGACTTTGGAGCCGGTGACCGGTTTCTATTCCCAAAGTTTAGCATCTTGGAGTTTTTGCCAACCACATCCGGCCAACAAGTGGTCGCGTCCTTCCTCATTGTGCGCAAGGGAAGCACGTCAGAGTATGGGGGAGATCCCCAACTTGACTACTACCAACCTGTCACTATCCGTCTTCAGACCAACACTGGTAGGCATCTGGAGAATCTTGCAAGGGTCGTAGCACCACAAGACGAAGTTAGAAGGTACATGGACGACGTCATGGACAACATGACGCGTGCCGAGTATGTACTTCTCGCCATGCAGCTTCCCCGCCACGCTCAAAACCCCGACGAAGTCGAGACAAGTAAAGGCATTGAAAAGAATAGCCCAATCTCCAATGCAGAGCAAGAAAAGTCGGAGATTGTGAAGCCTGGCGTGCTGTGGACAGTGAGCGCTGGATCCAACAGGGCGTCGATGACCCCATCGCGCCAGATACCTCGTATCGACGCCGAGGAAGAGGCGCAACAAAGATACCAAAAGCTAATCAGGTCTATCGAGGAAAAGGAGTATGAGTATGTGTAATTTCTGCAATTTCCCATATGCAACTGATTTAGCAGACGCGAGCGTGCGCACTGTTCGGAGCAAGCGGACAGCGTCTCAAACTTGGGCGGCACTATTGAACCTTACTTGGTCGGGTTACTGGTCATTAATGGCGTTATGGGTGTGAAGTTTTTGTACGAGATATATGACAAACTATACATGGGCAAGACACTGGCCATAAAAGCTCATCCTATGAGTATGATCCTAACTATGCCGTGCAACCTGGGTGCTCTCGAAGCAGTCGCCCTTGAACATTTCCCTACCAATATAAAACCGGGTTTCATAGACCAAACTAAATGGCCGCTAAGCGAAGCCGTATGTAGGGGTGCTAACTTATATCTAGTGTAGCTAGGCTATGTTCCAAGGGGCCCAGGCCTACGTGCTCAAGGTCTCGATAACTTAAAGCACTGGAAAGGCGATTGGTCTCGGCTGAAAGAAGACTCGAGCGAAACCAATGTCCAGGGAGGATTTGCCGCAGTGAGACAGGCCTAGCTACCTCGGTCAAAAGACCCAGCTGGCGGATTGCATCACCATGGCATAGAATCTTATCTCGGCCGATCAACGAGGTTTGAACGACGACCTTGCCTTGGCAGTACCGGTGAGCGACCGCACCCCAAGCTTGCATAACCATGTTCCCTAAAGCAAGCTCCGACGTCCCCCGTACGGTGATGATGGCTGGCTGCCCATCTTGGGCCCTCTGGTAGCGAAAGAGCATTGCTACACCCCGTCTGCCGTTCCACAGCTCCATCGTGTCAAGTCTCGGCATCTTGAGTGCTGCGGCAGCGGCGTCTCCAAGCATGTCGTTGATATCCCAGCGGTCCGCTTTGTTAGTGAGGACCCTCGAAGTCAGCGTCAGCGAAGTGAGGTTATCCCACGTCCATGAAGCCTGACGCGCTGCGAAGAAATGACCGGCGTTGGCCATGAAAGAGGCGGATAGCATCGTGAGCTGCAGGCTGGAGCCGGCAAGTTTCCGGCTCACATCCGGATTCGGCTTTCTGATGGCGTAACAAAAATATCCTCCCGGACGACACTCGTTGAAGTTCTGGAATATCGTTAGCTTGCACAATTTCGTACTGGCAAAGGTTTCGATCAGCGTCTGGTTGCCTGTTTGTAGGTGGTCAGCGGCTGTGTCAACGAAAATTGCCGGGGATCAAGCATGCACTTGCCTTGGTCGGTTAGCCTCTCCATTTGAGATAGCCCTCCCCAGGGTTCGTAACAAAGTTCCTTCATATTTGGGAACCGCGTGAGTAAATTGGCGAACGCAATCCGCCGCCATCGTCGGCGAGTCTGCTGGCGAAGGAGCACGACCCCGACGACGGGGACGGAGGGGAGACCCCCCCACCACTGCATATCGTGTTCCTGGTCGACGATAGACCTCTCGTCGAGGATATCTTGAAATGCAAATTCGTGAACTTCGTAAGTAGGAGCAAGGACCTGCTGTCCGGCAACGCAGCCATGAGCCGGGTCTTTCAGGGTGGTTCCTCGGTCGTGGCCATGGCGAGACAGACGCTTCCCTATGCTGTCTAGGCAGAATCTTAGTTTCTCGAGGCAGAGCTCGTCGTCACTGGGCGAGTAGACACTAATATCGAGGACCAAGTCACCACGAGGCTCCCATGCGCTTAGTGCCGTGAACAGGCTTTCAAACGCAACCGCGGTGAATTGGTCGTCCATATTGCCCAAGGGCCGAAGGTCCACGTCAGGCCTAACATCTCTACTGTAACCCCACTGCTCCAATTCCACCCGAAACCATATATAGCGAATATGGTTTCTCTTTCGGAACAGAATAGCTCGAGAGTCGAGGTCGGCAAGGCGCGGTGCCGTCAGACTGATCTCCGCAAAGTTGATCGGCTCGATGATTGATTGCCAAGCCTTACAGACGGTCACGAGCTGACTGCACTTGCCGCCGTGAATTGGCAGGAGATGAATGATCTCGTTTCGAATCTCGGGAGGTAGGCAACCCCAGGAAGTTCTGTCCCTGACCATCTCTGATTATTAGGCTTGTGGGAGGTTGAGTGTCAAAGATCGCAGTTGGTCTAGATTAACAAGGATGTGATGATGTATGGCTGGAAGTTTAGCGCCTGTGTTTGGAGGGGGAAGAGATCTTGGCCGAGCCGGCCACTGCTGGCTCCCTTTTATACTTGACTTGAAAGAAAATTTCTCATGTAATAGACGTAGCGGCGCCGAGATGTGGCCGCTATGTGGTTAAATAGATGTCTTTCAACTACAGTCCAGAAGCCGTACACGACGTCTTCCAGGACCACATGACATTTTAGGCTCGCGCTGATGGGCGTCCTTTGCCATCTCGAGGGGTCCTCCCGGCACTGGATAGTAATAAAAGTACAAATCTAAAGAGATTCGATATGCGAAGCGGACACCTAGTCACTTTACTATCCGGACCGACTTTCCAGGAGAAGTACTTTTAGCCTTTGCGGCGTCTTAAGCTAAAACCTTGAGACCTGCCGGCGCCATCTTACGCTACAGTCAGTGTAACTAGGATGCTAAAGTAGAAGAGTAAAACTCTGATAACTCTGTTTTTTCTCAATTCAATTAGGTAAAGGCCTTTGTTTAAAGTATTTTCAAAATATTGCTGTGAGCGGAGGCGCGCGTATGTTGACGATGGCGCTGGCAGGTACAAAAGCTTTCGTGTGACACTGCAAAGACCAAGTACCTTCCTAGAGAATGAATGGCCGTCAGCTAAGCCCCACCAGTGACGTCGGCAGTTATCCCTAGCTTCGAGAATGTACAAGTTATTGCTGCCTGCTACAACTCGAGGTACCCCGTGGGCAGCAGGACTGCCAGTACTTTCGTTGTTATTGTTCTTCACTTGAAAAGACTCATCTCGCCCATTACTCAACAAATCTTGCAAAGCGCCACGCAGGAAGAGAACTGGGAAGATGGGGCAGGTCGTATCGGACGAGAAGCCGACGCATCGCTCCAAACAAGAGCTGCTGCAGGACCTGGTGCGTCGCGCAGTGCACCCGGAATCTCAATCTTGCACGACTGACCTCTATAACATAGGCAGTGCGATTCAAGGAGAAATGCTTCACTTCTCTCGAGTTTTACTCGCTCAAGGATGTTTTCAAGACCCTGGCCGATCGCCAGGGAGACGTCTCGTACCTGAAGGAAGACACCATCGCTCGCTACTTGGAGATACCCGACATTCTTGGCGCGTCACCAGTTTTGTTCCAGATGGTGTCGTATGTGGGTGCATTTCCCTTCCTGGCCGAAGCGCCGGTAATTATTGAGCTTCCGCATCTTATAATGGTGGTCGTCATCATGACTGAACGATACAAACGGGTTCTTGCTCGCGGCTCAGCCGACCGTACAAAGCTGCTCTTCAAGAGCATGGCAGTCTATGACCGCAAAGCATCTCCGACGAGTCCCATTTCACCAACTTTCAAAAGTAATGAGACGGATCAGGCCGGTACCAAGTCGCTGGGTTTCACTGTTGACCAGCCTGGACAAGAAGATGATGACGAAGACGCCGACGATGACCTCGTTCTTACTGCGTTTGAGCTTCTGGATATCGGCGATGCCGTCAAACAAGGCAGTGTACCCGAGGTACACGGCGCAATCATACCGACGGATAACTTTCGCAAGCTCGTGATGCTGCTACTCCTCGTTGCTCCTCTAGGTGAGCAGGACAGTCTTGCGCAATATGCCAACCGGGTCGTAGGCACCGAACTGGAGCACCTACGATCCTCAGCAGAGAGCATTCTATCGTCCTTTGCCGATACAGAAGCATCTCCTGGCATTCGATACCATGACTTTAAGCGACTTCTTCCCATCATTGCTCCAAATCTTTTTAGCGGGTTCAATAACCTCTTTGACCACTTTCTATTCTCCAAAAATCTCGACTTTACCAAACACAAGGGCGATGAGGCCAAGCTCGAGGATCAGCCCGCAAAGCTAGCTCAGCCGCTGGTTCTCAACAATGGCGAGATCTTGAATGGCCACCTCTTGGCTCAAATATCCACATTCTTGCCCGCGTCCGACTTATTCCACCGTGTCCGCCTATTGTATTCCGGAAGCGAATCCGGCTTCTCCGTCGGGAGCTTCGAGTCCAAAGTGTTCAACTGGACTGCCCCTACGATATTACTAGTCAGCGGAAGTCGGATCGGAGACGAGCCAGAAGGTGGGCAGGAGACCAACTTTGCCAATTCTCTGCCTCAGAAGCGATATCCGAATGGCAGCAAAGGCCAGCGCGTCACATTCGGCCTGTACCTTCGGCAGCCGTGGAAGCACACCCACAAAGATAGTTTCGGCGACTCTGAGACCGTTCTCTTTCAACTGGAGCCCGTACACGACGTTTTCCGGGCGTCAACCATCAACACCGACTACGTCACATTCACAAAGGCACCCGCCAACCAGCCCTGCATGGCTTTTGGGTGTCCCCACCCCAAGCCAACAAAATCAGGTCGTACCAGCACCACATTCTCACTGGGCGCGGTATCGCTGCTTTTGGATGACTCGTTTGAGTTTGGCGTCTTCAACCACGATTATTCGTCCCGTGGCGGTGCGTTTCGCACGAGCGCGGTGCGACAATTCAACTTTCAAGATCGGTTCCAGATCCAGAAGCTCGAGGTATGGGGCTGTGGCGGCGACAAGGAAGCCGCAACGCAGGCGGAGAGATGGGCATGGGAGGAACGGGAAGCGGAAGCGCGCCGCAAGATTAATCTGGGCTCTGGTAGTCAAGAGCAAGACCGAGCGTTGCTGGAAATGGCGGGTCTGATTGGAAATAACCGGAGCGGTGGTTCAATGTCCTAGCTAAATGCAAGGAAATATATACTCGGCACCTTCACGAGGACAGGGTCGGAACATGCTCTGATAACTCTTGTTTAACTGATTGTATTTGAAACATGATCTATCGCTTGTGGAGAGAGTAGGGGTGAGCATCAAAGCTACTTCGTATCGTACAAAAAAAGCGTCTTCTTTCCCAACAACGCCAGATATATACAAGCCACAAGCTTTTCAAAAGAGAGCATTTATTTCTTGGACTCACCATCATCCTTCTTCTTTGAGCCATACACCTCTCCGAGAGCACCCAATGAGCTTCTGGGGTTCTCCCTTCTTTTCTCGGTCGATTCACTGGCAACGCCAGCAGCGGCGGCGGCGGCCTGCTCCTCGGCAGCCTTTGTTTCGGCCGGGCCCCAGAGCCCCATGCGGCCGAGGATACCGCCCGTGCCGCCGGCCTGCGGGTCCTTGTCAGCCTCTTGACCGGCCGCCGCGGCGCTAGACTGCGCGAGGGCCTTCTTCTCGAGCATGGCGCGCATGGCCTTGTCCTCATCATCACGGGCCTCGAGCTCGCGGATCCACTTCTGGCGCTTCTCCTCGGCCGTCGTCTCCTCCTTGAGCTTGCGCAGCTCCTTGCTCTTCTCGCGGTCCTGGTTGTAGTACATGCTGCCGGCGACCATGGCGATGACGGTGAAGCCCTGCGCGGCGACGCGCGCGCGGAACATCTTGTTGGCCTGCTTCGAGTCGCCCCGGCGGAGGGCGCGGTATGCGTTGATGAAGGCGAAGACGGTCAGGCCCATGCCTAGGCGGGCCAACTGTTAGCGTCTTTGACGGTCGTCGGCGTGGACGTGAGCGGGAGAGAGGTACCGAGCGGCACAAGAGGCTCTTCTTTGATCTTGCGAAAGAACTTGTGCAGCGTCTTTTCGTTGCGTAGTTCGCTGTGTTATCGTCGCGTGAGCAGTGGAGGCGCAGGGAACGGCATCGATTGAAACACGTACAGGTCATCGTCAAAGGACGAGGGCATCCCGCCCGCGTTTGGTGAGGGTAGTTGCGCCATGGCGAGGGATTTCAACCAAGTGTCGTGAACTGGTGAGGGGAATGGAAAGACAAGTCGAAGCTCTCAACGGGTCGGATCATTGGTACTGCAAATCGGAAGCTAACCATGCGCTGCTTTTGGTGGCGTCGCAAGACCCACCCAACGCCCGCAAGCTCTCCATGGCGGCAAAACAGAAAAGAGCTGACCAACCTTTCCTCTGCATGACTTGTCCTCAACATCTACCCGACACAACAACTAGAGTATTTCTATCATAGTGAACTGCTTGCCAAAGTGCTATCGACCGCGCATCACATTCAAATCGAAACGTCGAAACAACCCATCTCAGCATCCACCCACCCGGCACAGCCAGGGGCAGCTTGCTCAAGCGTCAACCAACACAACAAGTAACATGACGCCAAGGTAGCCATGTGGTTTTCAACACCCTCTGCCGAGAGCCTCACGAGGCCACGGGTGGCTATCGCCGTTGTCTCTGCTTTAGCAGCCATCTCGGCAGGCTACTATGCATACCGCAGCAACTCGCCGCATTTCGTGCTTGAGCTGCCTGATGGATCGCTACACCGAAGCAACGCGGTGCGCCGAAACCGCCGCCGTTCCCGGCGCTCAGGAACCGTCTCCAGTTCGTCCTCAGATGTCGCTGGTGATGAAAATGCAGAGAATACCGCATTGCCACAGCCACCGCCGCAGCCCCCAGCTGAGGGCGAGGCTGGCGTCGAGGAAAATAACGACGACGAGTGGTGGAACGACCCGAACCAACTGCCTCCTCAGAGAGCAGGCCACAATATTGTGAGCTTGTTGTTTCGCGTATCGGAGGATAACGCGCGTCGCAATGGGTGCGTCCATAGAGGATGCCAATGTAATGCCTGTGGCATGGTCCCTATTCGAGGCATCCGCTACCGCTGTGCAAACTGTGCAGACTTTGACCTCTGTGAGACCTGCGAATCTCAGGGTGTCCATATCAAGACGCACATCTTCTACAAGATTCGAATCCCGGTTCCGCCATTCGGCCACAGACAAATGCAGCCCGTCTGGTACACTGGTGACCCAGAGTCTTGTCGCCGTGCCGTGCCTAGAGGAATCATGGCAAGGTTGTCCAAGGAGACTGGCTTCGAGAGACCCGAGTTGGAAGCATTCTGGGAGCAATGGACCTTTATGGCCAACACGGAATGGAGAGATGATCCGGATCAGTTCTGCATTGCCATGGACCGCAAGACGTTTGAACGATGCCTTGTACCGACAGGTGCTTCCGCATATGCAGAACCTAACCTGATACACGATCGCATGTTTGCATTCTACGATTCAAACAATGATGACCTCATTGGCTTTTCTGAATTTTTACATGGTCTCTCCTACCGGCGACGGAAAGATAAGCTGCAGACTGTATTTGACGGCTACGACATTGATGGGGATGGTTACGTTAATCGCCGAGACTTTTTGCGCATGTTCAAAGCTTACTATGTTTTATACAAGCAAATGCATAGAGACATATTAGATGGCCTCGAAAATCAACTACTCGCGAGCACAGAAGCACAGCAACTCGTCAATGGCCGGCAGCCGCTCAGCAGTCTTTTCGGGCGCGAGGAAAGAGTCCCACAGGCTGACTCGAATATGCGCTTTGAAGGCAAGACATATCATCCGGATGGCCATGTTGCAGTGGACAAGGACAAGGAAGCAGCCTTTGTCGAAAACGAAAACGACACTGCCACGCGAAGAGATATACTGACGAGTCTTTTTGCATGCGAGACTGACAGAAGAGCCCGACGACGCGGGCTGGTTATTGGCCATGATGGTGACGGGAACTGGAGAACAGCGCGCCGAGCCAGTGGTGCCGATGCTGACAGCACTTACTGGCTCACCATGCTTGATCCGCCGAACAATCTGGAACAGTTCTCGGATGTTTTGCTCGGCAACAACAATGGCGCCGACGAAGACAGTGCGCAGCGGGACTCTCCTGATGAAGACGAAGGCACTGCTGGGGATGAACAAGGTCCCAACTCGAACAGCGCCGAGGCCAGGCCACCGACGGAAAGCGAAGCCCGCGCAAGAGCTATCGAACGCAGTCGAAGACAAGCTCCTAAGTTGGACAAGAAGAGGCGTGATATGGCCAGGCGCAAAATCCATGACCGGTGGAGACGTCGACAGTTTTACCTCGATCAGGAAGAGGGTGGCGCCGCTCCGGAGGACTGGAGTGACGGAGAAGATATCCTTGCCAAGGCAGAGCAAGCAGAGAGACGAGAGAAGAGACACCGAGAGAGGCGACAAAACGGTGCACCAGCATCGGTCGAGTCCGATACCAGCTCTGACGACTTTCCATTCCAAATCAGACGGGATGATCCTGCGTACAGACATGGGTTTGCAGAAAACGACGCTGGAAAAGAGATTCTGTATCAAGTGACACAGCAGGCTTTCAATGAATTGTTGGACGTCATCTTCAAGCCAGCAGAGGATCTTGCGGTACAGGCTGCTGAAACTAGGCTTGAGCGCGCAGACTACGCAGACCTCATTGACGAGTTTGATCCCTCCGATGCCGACACGGAGGAGGAAGGCGAAGATGGTAAAGAAAAGACGGCCGGCGATGAGCCGTCCAGTGACAAGCCCGTCAGCGAGAAGGGCCTGGAGGAATTGCTCAAGGACAGCGGATACTCGGTAGAACCGTCGGAGCCTCGTAACGCGGTTGAGTTGCAGACGGCCACCAGCGTTGAAGAGGTGCTGGAAGCGGCAGACAACGCCGCAAATCCTGTCGCGGCGACCGAGGCATCGGCAACAGAGTATCGTGACCCCACGCTGCCCCAACATCGGCCCAACAGTGTAGCAGAGGCGGTCACTGCAGCTCCGTCCGTTACGGTATCCGAGGCTCCGGAAACAAAATGGACTTCAACGCCGGAGCCATCCAATGCAACGCTCAGGGAGTGGAAGCGCCTCAACCTGGCCGAGATTCAGGCTGAAGCCCGAGGAGGCTGGGGCAAGCTCAACTTTAGCGAGTTTGAGGAAATCTACAAGTCGCAAGAGACGCAAGGTAACAGACTCGACTATTTGGGCAGCTGGATCGACTTTTGTATCCCTTGAGAGACAGCTTGGACAAGGAACATTGCATAGGATTCAGCGATGGAAGCAGCGGTGGTGGGAGACTGGGCCGATGGCGGCTGGCCGCGGCAGCAACGGTTCCAATTCCAGCCATGGCTGAGGCAGTTTGTATTATAGAGCAGAAACGCACATGTAGTGCAGTCTGCAAAGCGATACTGTGAGGAGAAGAATATAATAATTACGTCTCAACAGTTGGTAAAGGCTGGGCTGCGTTGATGGATGCGACATTCGGCCGAAACCCCCAAGCCCCACACATAGGGCTGAGACTATTTTTCGGTGTTCGGCCCGAGGCCGGGCTGAGGAGCTACATACACATTCATGTAGCTCAAACTACCATTGTTGAAGAGACGTAGAGAAGTTGAGATACGACCTGATTGGTTCGTAAAAGTGAGATTGGGAAGGGCCTGCATTGAGAAAAGAGACTGGTTTTCCCAATTCGCCCTCTGCCCAAGCCTCATGGAGATTCACCTATCTGAAAAGATTTCCCTACGCTTTACTAGAACAACTTGAGCGGGATCTGCTAAAATTTGAAAAGACGTTGAGTACACGACGTTACTAGAGTAGGGCGGGCTCTTGACAGCGGTTATGTCGTACCTGCCGCCAGTTTCGGAGGCGCAACGGCGGTGAGGATGAAAAGGGCATGGCCGGTATGTGGACAGAGAGCGAATAGGTTGCTGAAACAGGCTCGTACCTTCTCCAGAGTTATGCGTGAGGCGATATGCAGGATGACCGAGAGTATCTTGGACACGCGGGATCGCAAAGAGAAGTGCGTCTAAGATGTGGAAACATATATAATATAATGTACATGCACGCCGCACGTATCCGTTGAACGTGCCATCCGATGGACGTGGCGCTGTCGCTCTGTACAATAGGAGCAAAATCGTGTCACATTTAGAAACATTGGGTGATGAAAATGACTCGTAGTAAAGATGAAAGTTGGCATTCTTTCCTCCAATCTGCGGAGGGGAGTTTTACAAGCAACGCTCAGAACCGTAATGAAACAAAAAAACGCCATCCTATGCACACAGCCATCCTATGCACGCAGTTCCAGCTGTCCACCTTTTCCGGCTTGACTTGGGACGTTTCAGTCAAGCCGCACCCTTTCTCCATTATTTGAGAATCTTCACCAGCGACCCTGCGCCATCCGTATCCAGCGCCTTGATGATGACGTAGCTCGTGCTCGCGGCCAGGACGCCAATCACGAGCGTCTGGATGGCGCCCGACAGGCCGGCGCGATGGTTGCGGATGGCGACGTAGTTCTTGACGTAGCCAAAGATCAAGAGGATGACGGCGGTGACGGCAATGGACACGACGAGGGCGTCCCCGACGCGGGGCATGACAAAGTAGGGAATCATGGGGATGAGGCCGCCGACGAGGTAGCTGAGGCCCATGGTGACGCCCGAGATCCAGGCGCGGTGGATGTTGGGGCGCTCGAGGCGCAGCGAAAAGTCGACCATGAAGCGCGCCCAGTGGTCGCGGCGGCGGCACAGCTCGTCGACGAGCGGCCGCGCGGCGTCGCGCGACACGGCGTAGCGTTCGAGAATGGCGTAGATTTCGGCGCGGCGCGCGTCGGGCACGGCGTCGACCTGGTCGCGCTCGCGGGCCTCTTGCGAGGTGTAGTGGTCGCGCTCCGTGACGGCGGCCAGGTAGGCGCCGAGGCCCATGGAGATCATGCCGGAGAAGAGCTCGGCGAGGCCGCCCATGATGACAATCTTGCTGCTGCCGAGGCTGGAGAGGCCGGCCGTCAGCGCAAAGGGCACCGTGAGCCCGTCGGCGAAGCCGATGATGACGTCGCGCAGAATGTCGGTCGTGTCAAAGAGGCCGCCCGAGTCCTCGGGCATCGTCTTGGTCTCGTCGTAGAGCGGCGAGTACCGCTCCACGGCGGGCTCGCGGGGGAGCAGAGGGGAGTTTTCGTTGTCGAGTGCCATGTTTTTGGGCAAGTGTCAAAAGGTTGTGGTGTAAGTGGGGAGAGTGTGATGTGTAAGTGATTGTGCTTTGTGCTTTGTGGTGAGGCAATGGGTAAAGCGATTATAGCAATTCAACCAACTGCTGAGTAGAAAAAGACTTGTATTGGGGGTATCAAGGCTATCAGGGAAAAGCAGGATGAAGACGAAGAATGCGCAGCTCTGTGAGAAAAGACGGGCCTCATTGCAAGGGAGCAGCTCTCTCATATATTCATTCCCAAGACGTCGCCCCGGACATCCACACAGCCAATCACCGTCATTCCATTGCTGACCCTGCAATGTCATCTAAAAGCAATGGATTCGGTTGGCTGGAGCAGTGCAAGTCGCCGCTCTAGTCTGACCGTGGTGGTGGTGCTCGATATGGAATTGGCCAATCAGAGCGCGTCCTTTAGTCAGCTCATGGTCATGTCAAATTCAAGACCACGCCAGATTGGCCGCTCAGGGTCCGAGCTGACAAGAAACGGTGTGGACATGGAAAGAGAAAAAAATAATCATCCCTTGTTTAAATATGCAATACTGGAACCAGTGGCTTTCTGGTGCCGTCAGCCACTTGCCGTTTGTGCCGATGCTTGTAGTTGTGAGATGAAGCCATAGCTCAATGTAGCCAAAACCGAGCAACAGTATCCTGGCTCATGTTTTCCCACATCAAAATTTCTGTCATATTGTTTTCGCAGCCTCTTCTGGCCAGTCTGGCCAGACGAGAAAGTCATCAAACGACAAATTGGCGTCATCCCAGCCCAGACCGTTCGCAGACTCCACACCACACAAGGCAAAGCCCATGTCGTGACAGCCTTGCCTCTTCTCCTCCTCCCCGTCCGCAGGCAACAACCCAAGCGCAATATCCAGATCCGCGTCCGTCCACGGCGACACGGTCCCGCTCGTAGGCGGCGACCAGGACTCCGCCGCCGCCTCTGCCTCCTTTTCGCCGCTGCGCAGAAACTCGCTCGGGGTCACGCCCACGCACCGCTTAAACACGCGGTGAAAGTGCCACTTGGAAAGCCCCGTCTGCCCGGCCATCTGGCTCAGGCTCAGTCGTTGTCGTCGCTGCCACAGATTGCTGTCCACGCTTGCGTCGCCGCCTCCGCCGTCTCGCCGCCGCCGCCACTCGTCCACAAAGGCGCGAATCTTGCGCACCGCCCGCTCCTCGGGCATGCCGCCCGCCAGCTCCGGCCGACACCGCTTGCACGCGCGGAAGCCGGCCTCGTGCGCGGCGCGGCCCGTGTCGTAAAAGGAGACGTTGGCGCGGCGCGCGAGGCGTGCCTTGCAGATGGGGCGGCAGTATATCTTGGTGGTCTTGACGGCATAGACAAAGAGGCCGTCGGCGGCGGCATCGCGGTCCTGCACGGCCTGCCAGCGCCGCGCCTCATCGCGGAAGAGCATTTTCACGTCGGTAGTTTCGTGCTGCTCGTCGCACATGTTTGACGAATAGAGAGGGCGATCATGGCGACGAGTTCCGCGTTGGTCAGCGATGGATGATTCTTAATGGGAAATTCACGGTACCAAGTCGGCAAAGCGGGTCTTGCTTTCAAAGTGACCAATGGTGTTTCGCATCATGACTTACACTGTTCATGGACGTAGGAATTTCGCTGGACGAGTCGCCACAAATTTGCCTTTATTCGAATGTGACGGAAAAGGTAATGTTCAAGTCGTTAAATTGAGTCTAGATATGCATGCTACGGACCAAAAGCTCAGAGCCTCACCGGCGACCGAGGCGCACACGCGCATCCTCACTGTCCCGCTCCCACTAAAAAGAACCCCATCATAGTAACGGGCCCGAGTGAAGGCTTACACCCAATCGAACCGTGTTTTCATTCTTCATAAATCCTGATTTAGCTTAAAGCCATCTGAAATTATAGATTTCAGTCATTCAATCGTAAGCGTCGTTGTTCATAAAATCATTGCAATCATCATCGCAGAGCTCCTCTCACCCTCGCTCTCAACTGTCCCCAAAAAGGACACCAGCACCCGTGGCACGCTGAACTTCCAAACTTCGGGCAATGACTGGTGCCACCAACACCTTCTAAATAACCATTACCATCACCCACCCCCCAACTTCTCCTTGAACACTCAGTGGCGCAAAAGAATGGAACATGACGACCGCTTCAGCACCAAAGACAAGCGCCCAATACCGCGTCTCCACTTATACTCCATATTCGTTCATGTCGAGATGATCCTCATTTCGAGATGACAGGTCAATATAAGGATCATTAGTCAAGCTGTTGAGGAACCAATCATTGGAAGCCCCCGTAGACTCCGCATTGGTACTGGCGTTGCGAGGCTGTAAATCGGGGATCGAGCGCGGAGCTTGAGCAAAGGAACCCGGAGTGTACCCGCCCTGTGTCGACCAAAGGTAGGGGTTCTGCGACCAGGAGGCTGTTTCCGGTGTCATGGCGTAATCAAAGGGGATTGTATGCTGCAAGGGCATGCGAGCAAAGTTTGGCAGCCTCGTGCTTTGGTGTCCGTTTCGGCTGATGGCTTGTGGCGTAGAAGAGTCAAATCTGTAATCCGTGTACAAGTTCTGAAGGCCATCGAATAACCCTGTTGACACCGCCTCGCCTACGTCGCCGACTTCGTTCCGTTTCGAGCCTTTCTGCTGTTCGTGGATCGCTTCACAAGCTGGGTCGTTTCGCGGGGAGGCAGCAACGGGGTTGTGGGCTGGATACTCTGGGGGCGTATGAAACTCGGCCTGATCGGCTTGGAGGCCCTGCGAGCTTTGCCTGCCAGCGCCACCTATTTCGTTCTCCTCCAGAGCTGACTGTTGATATTGCGATTGCGCGGACATTGATCTTGGGAAAGCAAAGCAAGCCGGGCCTTGGATAGCCAATGCGGGGGGCATACAGAGCTCAGACCTCTGAGAATAGCTCTCGCGTGCAGTTGGCTCGACGGGACCTGTCACGGGCGGATTTTCCGCTCGTGCAGAGGCTCTTGGGATATTGGCTTGGGACGGCGGTGCGGGCGGTAGCATCGCACTGTGCCGGAGAGCCATGCCAGGCGCAGAAGACAACGCGTATTCTTCATCAGAGATAGAGTGAAAAGCTTCATTGGAGCAGTATTTGGTGTCGTGATCAAACTCGTCGGTCAAGTCGATCATATTAGAATGACCTGCTGAGATCAAAGACAATTCTGAACGATCAGTAGCGTCGCGTTTGTATCGCTTCGGAGATATGACGTGCCGCTGGTCGCATTCAATAGCCCGACGAGACAACAGTGCGGTAGGCCCGGGTACAATAGTCACATCTGCCTCAACAGCGACCACTGGCTTGTCCACTTTGCCTGCCTTGTTTTGTATCCAGCGCATGATGTGGGCAGCAACCTCGTCGCTATTCTCTTCCAAGAACATCAGGTGGCCGTTGCCATATGTCTGGTATCTCTCCAGAAATCCACAGTCGACAGTGAGGCCGGCTTGTTGCATAAAGTACATTGTAGAACCGTCATACTCGGAATGGGAGCTTGCTTGACCCGTGATTATCACATGGCGCATTTTGGCCAAATTGGCGAGCTTCCGGACGTGCATTGTATCCTCCCCATCTGTTATCTTCTCTATGAAGATGAAGCCGCCCGGGATGTTGCCTGGGCTGTACTGGAGCACCATCGACTTGCCAGTGTCTTGACGAACAAAGAGAGCTAGATCCAGAGGATGCAGCCCGGTCGACTCTTTCGGGTATGACGATGGAAGCAGTTCCGTCGGCTTTCTTCGTAGATCCGACTCCGAGCGAGCGGGAGGATCGTATGTGAGCGGGATGGTAGACAAGCCGTACTTGAGACGATCCGGATTAAACTTTGTAAAAGAATCAAACCTCCGCTTGCCGTTTCGACTTATGGTCCCGTCACAAAAGGGCGGGCCGGGCGGCTCAATAGCCACGACACCAACCACAAACTCTGGCACGACATCCGCCGCAAGCCAGCAAGCCGTCGCCCCCGTGCCCTCGCCGATGAGGACTGCTTTCTTTATCGTCTTGAGGAGGCATCTAAGCGCATTTTGGGCTAGGGTTTGTCGCTGCTCGATGTTAAAGAAGAGCGAGGTCAAAGAGGCGCAATACCTGTCAAAATTCCCGTCGCCCTTCCTGCCAGTCTAGGACAAGTGAGCGTGTTAGTAGGTGATGCAAGCAACAGGCGAATTTCTGTACTTACCCCTGGCCATTTGTCGTGCTTCTGAACTGTGGACCAGCGGAGGTCGGCGATGTGGTTGAATACTTCCGGAGCAGTGATTCCCCTCTCAATCTGGGAGCCCTTGATGCTTCGAATCTCTGCAATCTCGATTTCTTCCTTTGTAAGGTTATTCGACTTGCCGGTACCTGGTAAATCGACAAGATAGACCCGAAAGCCCTTGCCCACAAAGAATGAGGCCCATCCCGGGTCTCCGTCGGGTTTTGTCAGCCAAATCTGCTCGTCAGCGTGCTGCCATCAACGCGGAGGCTTTGCAGAAACTAACTTGACTGGGGTGATAGTCGCCATGAACCAGGATAATAGGCCATTCCTGGGTCATTCTCTGCGACTCAAGGCACTCTACGTACATCTGCCCGCGAATGTGAGTGCAGTCGTCGGGTCCGCTGCCTGCTTCCCACTCGTTGTTGACGTAGAAGGTTGTTCTTCTCGCGAGACTCTCGCCTTTTTGCTTGTTAGTGGCCGCCTGAGCTTTTTTAGGCGGCATTTTGAAAAGAGTCTAGGCCGTCAGTGCTTTGCAGCGAGGGGCAGCTTCGTGCTTCGGTAGCTAGGCGTCGGGGCGCACGACGAAGGCAGACGACTGCGTGTTGACTGATGAATAATGGATTTAGAACAGGTCAGGAAGAAGGAAGAGGAGAGGATGAATGAGGCAAATGGCCCGAAATACGCGGAAGGGAGAAAAAGAAGTTACTTTCCGTTTGTGAGCGATTTCGCGCCAGCTGGCATCCAGCACCAACACGTAGCCAAAAGTCAACAAGTGCAAACAGTAGCTATGGTACATAATGTTTCTTCAATTAGAAATTCATACATGCTATGGCGATCCGTGATCGGCCGCATCCTCCTTCATGTCCGGCACCCACCCCTTGGGCCGCTCACTGCCCCTCACGACGAGGCCGTATCCGAGCTTCTCGACCTTTTTGACGCTCTGCCGCATAGCCTCGACCTTTTGGCGGTAATCGCGCGTTGGCACGTCGCGCATCATCTCAAACGCGCAGCCCAGCTCCTGCATGTCACTGAGCAACGTGCGTTTGTGGCCTTCATCGCCGTCTCCACCACCGAGCAGCCGCCCCGTCTGCGCCGTCGTCACCGTCGCGAAGCGCATCAGCTCGCCAAACAGGTCAAACACGCCGTACATGTAGTCGTACTCGGTGAGACCGACGACCTCGGCGCCGGGCACGGCCGCCTGCGCCTCGGACAGCGTCATGAGCGTCTGGCGGCGTAGGTAGTGCGCAAAGGAGAGCGCCTCGACAAGCTCCTCGAGGCACCGCATCGTCGACTGGTAGCGGTAGCGGTTGATGGACTGCAGATCCGGCGCGACGGAGCTGAGCAGCGTGGCGATTTCGGCGAGGCGCGTGTCCATGTCCTTTTGGATATTGGGCGGGAGCTCCTTATTGAGCTCCTTGACCCTGTTGCGTGGCTTGGTTAGCATGGTGCGGTAGATGAGAGTCCTTGTCGCTGCTGTGTACCTTTGTAGAGCAAAGATGCTAGGCGAGGTGTTAGTAGGGAAACTGGCATGACTTGCGGATGGCTGTAGAAAACCACGTACATCTTTTTGCTTTGCGCTGTTACATCTCTCGAGACCTTGACGAGGCGCTCGCGTCTATCGTGGTGCTGGTCGAGCTCGTCGCGGAATCCCTCAAACATGTCGTGAAAACGGCCTCGCGAGGCCTCTGCCGCGACCTTGGCTCGGCCATTGTGATCCCGCTTGACGCCTGACATTTCAGATACAATACTGCTGTATATAAGGTGCAATATTTATTAAGTTTCTTTATATGGGAAAGATTAGGGTAAATTGCCAATTAGGCTAGTTGACGCTGAGCAATTGATGTTGTGCCTGAGGAATTGATGAAGGATCTTGAAAGCTTGGAGTGGAGCCGGCAACCAGCTGGGAAGAGTTCTGGTGCTAGAGACCCCTCCTACGGCAGACGATAATTTAATATATTATACATTTAATTGATATTATAT
>JAPFSE010000028.1:0-33877 GCA_030777785.1 Beauveria caledonica | reverse complement strand
AGTACGACCTGACGTGAGAATTATTTCGTCCCGCGGAGTCTCAAGCGGCGTCGAGAGCGCACCGAACCCAGCAGAGGTGCCGGGCTTTTCCAGCCTTTGAGCCCTAGCTCCGCATAAACGACTTCCCGTCATTATCACATCTCTCAAAACCCCCTTTTCAAATTTCTCCTTCTACTACAGACATCATGGCTGAGGGAGGAGGTAGCTCATGCGTGGAAGCTGACGGCCCATACTCAAGGGCCGCGTACGTCGAGGCGCCTGCCATTCCTCACTACCTGACCCTACACGAGAAGACTCCTGCTGTCCAACAGATCAGAACTCTATACGAGCAGAGTCATTGGAAACTTACATACTAGCATCTGGCTTTATTCTATATGTTTTCAAAAGAGGATCTTGCAGAGTTGATTAGAATTCCCGAAGCAGCTCGGAGGTACGGTGATGCGGCTAAGCTCTTTGGTACTCTTTGTACGTACTTGCTATTTACCTCTCATATGGAATCGCATCTGCAAGCTACAAAAAGGTTAAGAGATGTACACTAACGCATCCATTAGTTACCTCAGGACGTATCCCTTCCACGTACAAGCCCCGAGATAACGTGGGTGCCACACATACGCGACGCAGATTCGGAATCGTAAGCCATAGACAGCGTTTCAAAACCTTTTTGGCTGTCAGGAATCACACTTTCCAAGGCAGTCATATCCATCAAACCCATGATAATAATGCTGATAATAATATAGACCATCGAGGACCGTGACCGTGAAGAGTGCGTCGTGACACACAAATCAATGGCCTTCAATCGAGCCCATATAGTGCCATTGTCAGTCAACTCAACCGAGGCCGGTCTTGAATATGTGCCATTTGCCCTTGACATCGCGGAGCGTCTCCTAGGAGTGTCGTTTATACAGCAAGTTAAAGCGGAAGTAGGCACTCTTGGCGGGTCCGACTTCCCCTGGAACATCATTACCCTGACTCCTTATTTGCACCGATTGTGGGATGGTCATGGTGTTATTGGTTTTAGGCCCCGCTATATTGATGCTGAGCGAGGCAAGTCCGGCAAAGTTATCTACTTTGCCACATTTACGTTTCACTGGCTGCTCAAGAACGTCATTTCTCCTGGCCGAAATGTTCCGCTGCAACTCTCTGCGGACAACTGCCTTCACATGGTTTCCGAGTCGGTATCCTTTAGCACCCGAAAGGACCGCCTCTTTGAAACGGTGTATACCCCGGGCAGACAACCCCCGAACGATTTGCAGCGACTAGAGGATGGACACGTCTGCCGAGTCAGGTTTCATGAGAGACCGGACGCAGAGTCTATGATGGGAATGCTAGATCTTCGTTGGCATGCCTCACGTCTTTTGTGTCTGTCCGGGGGAGCCGGGGAAGACTTTCTCGAGCCCGCCAGCGATGTTGACAGCGACTCCGACGGTTGCCCCAGCTATCGGCAGTGGACCTACAGGCCCGACTGGGGCTCTGACGACGACGAAGCAGCCTAGAGGGCAACTCTACTTTTCTGTCTGTTACGAACAATCAGTCTCTGGCATGCGACGATAGATATCAGAGAATTCGGGGTTCCGTCTACTCCGCGGAAATCAAGCCATTGACTGGCAGATTCGTCGTTAGTTCCGTGACGACCAGCGAACACCGGCTGTTATTTGTTTTTTTTTTTTTGGTTTCCGTCTTTAATTATTTTTTTACTTTTTTTACCATTCCTTCCAAATAATCACTGTGTTCTTCAGGATGGGAGGCCAGTTCACGACGTTTTAGTCGCGGTGACAGTAAACCTCAAATCCAGACGGGTCAGAGGCCAAATCCGAGCGGGACGTTTTTTTGCAAGGTGATGAGGATGCGTGGCAGATGCGCTGCAGATGCATTACACTACAGGCTTCATCAGTAGCCCGTCTTAATCAAGCCATTCAATCAACAGCCACTCAGCAGTTCTTAATTGCTGATTAACTAGCTGCTAGTTGACTGGCTGCTGATGACTACATGGCTACTAGGTAAGTGCTGTGGCGCAAGTGCAAAGGATCTGTAATTGAGCTGCATTTTTCTGCCGCCTTCTGCACCACTTGAACTTGGCCTCTGACCCCTCTGGACTTGAGGTCTACTACCTGCCCGTGTTAGTCACTTTTATATGGTTGATGCCGAATAGTACCACGTTGCAGCATGTCCCTTGGGAGGGTGTTTGTCAGTGTGCGCCCACCGAGCATGGCACGTGACAGTCACTGTGAAAACGCCTCGTGGCGCACCACTAATGCAGCAACGCAGGCAGAAGCTGAAAGCCCCACTCAATGCAGTGTACTGAGTACCTAGCTTCACCAGAGCTATACTTTGGGGCTGAAGCTTCGGTCAAGTCTGGGCTTTCCGATTGCCATTGCGGCGTCTCAAGTATAAATAATAATCTTCAGCCGCCCATTATCCCCATTATCCCAATCGCACACCTACAGCACACCAGATCCTCCCCATCGTCAGACAGCCCATGCCAACATGTCCTCCGTCGATCCCCTCCGCACCGTCGCCGCCATTTCCCTCTTCACCGAGGACCTCGCCGCCTCCAAGGACTTTTACACGCGCGTCTTTGGCGCCGCCGTGCTCTTCGAGGACGCCGAGTCGTGCTCGGTGCGCTTCAATAATGTGATTCTGAACCTGCTCCTTGTCAGCGCCGCGGGCGAGCTCGTCGGGGGGGATCGGTTCGTGGCCCGGCCCGACGCGGGGAACCGCTGCCAGCTGTCGGTCTGGGTGGCGGATGTCGACGCCGAGGTTGCGCGGCTCCAGGCCAAAGGCGTCG
Organism: Beauveria caledonica; assembly: GCA_030777785.1. Taxonomy (NCBI): domain Eukaryota; kingdom Fungi; phylum Ascomycota; class Sordariomycetes; order Hypocreales; family Cordycipitaceae; genus Beauveria; species Beauveria caledonica. The sequence goes on along the minus strand of JAPFSE010000028.1, from coordinate 31,092 downwards.
CGATCCTGCTGGGTCCGGAGACGAAGCCATGGGGCAAGCGCATCGCGACGTTTCGGGACCCGGCGGGGCATAGCTGGGAGGTTGCGCAGGATGTTTAAGTGAGGACGACGCTGCTGTTGAGTGGCCGAGGTTCGCTGTCGCTTGGGTGTAGAACAATGGAGTATCTTCTTCAAGACGGATCTTGTTCAAGACGACGGATGTTTTTCTCGGGCAGATTCGACAATCGAGAAGCTAATACATGAACATGACATATTTGACCAGATTCTAAGTAGAGCAGCAGGGAATAATGCGCGCCGTCTTTTGTGTATCGTTACATAACAATCAGCTTCCTCATTAGGTGGGCTCTTCCCTTTTCCCGTAAACCAACCAATCCGCCTACTTCCGTGGTCGTACCCGTCATTGCAGCCGTGCCCATTTGAACCCAGGGCGTGTATCCAAGGAAAAAAAAAAAGAATAACTCGTGCTCGCATCATCGCGCAGACAGCGGCTCGAGGGTATCTCGCGCATATAACCCCGATTAGGTAGAAAGAAAAAAAATCAAACAGCCCAGGCGGACAGAAAAGAAGCAACTCCTTGGCGATCCGGCAGACCATGTACAATCATTAGTGTCCTAGGTACAGGCGCGCAAGCTGCAATTGAGACAGGGACAGCCAGGCGCTCTACTGTACTCAATGCGACGCGCGCATCGAGTGCCGAGTAGCCTCGGCCATCCCCTGTCCCCAAAAGCAGTCGTCTCTTCGTCCATTAGCCGCCGCTTAGACACGCGCTCCGCCGCGGGAGCTGAGGCCCTCGATGACGGCGAGACCCGTCGTGATGGCCCAGAGGAAGAAGCCAAAGGCGGTGGCAGCCTGAGCGACCTGGCAGTCGTGGACGCCATGGCAGTTAACGGGGATCTTGGCGGCGATGGCGATGGAGCCAGCGAACCAAAAGATGGCTGTGAGGGCGAGAAGGGCCAGGCCGACAATGGCGTGGTAGAGGCTGGAGAAGACGCGCTTGATGAGGCCGGTGTAGAGGACGACGAAGAAGGTCCACAGGGAGTTGAAGAGCATGAAGTTGAAGCGGGACTCGTTGCCGTTGGTTCGGTCGACCACTGCAATTGCGCGCGCGCGCGCGTTAGTTTGAGGCCTTTGAGGATGACGGTGCTGTCGCGAATGCGAGTCGCAGAAATGTTGCGATGTTTGCAGTTCTTGCTGCGTGCAGTGAAGACGGTTACGTACGGTAGGCAGTCAGACCCAGCTCAATGATGAGAAACACCGCGACGACGGCGTGGACAATGGTGGAGATGCCTTCCATTGCGACGGTGATTGTTGTTACGTGCGCGCGTCTCGGTGTAGGTGTCTTTGCTAGGCGAAGCTGTGTCTAGGCGGATGCTTCGGATATTCGAGCGAGCGAGCGAGCGAGCGAGCTTTGGAGAAGGATGTGAAAGAGACAGTGGTGAATAAGATGCAAGCTGTACGAATGTAGGACAACAAAAGGTAAGTAGGTAGGAGGGGGGAGACGGAGAAGCTAGACAACGGACTGGAATGGCAGAGACGGTGCGCACGCTGACGCAAGGATGGAAGCAGGTTTTTTTTAATTATATTTTGAATAAATACAGCATCTAGTTAGCGCCCAGAGCTTGCTCACTTTCCGGCTCCGGCGCCCTAAAACAGGCCTGACAGGTACCACCGCCCCCTAGAAGAGAGCTAGCCAGACAACCCAGAGTGGCCAAGTGGGGAGCTGCAGTGGGTTGTGTTTCCAGGCTGGCGCTAGCTGTAAGCCCGCGCCCGGTGCGTGCCGTAAGTAGATGGTCCATGGCCGTTGGGACACGCAAAGAAAAAAAGGCAGCTGTGCAGCTTCAAGATATTGCTGATATGAAGTCGAATTGATACATGCGCAACCTGTAAGCGCCCAACTGTGGCGTACAGCACGTTGCCGTTGTACGACTCGCCATGTCCCCCCCGTCTTCAGCTCAGTCGGCGAACCGAGCTGTGCCCATTGCTTAAACCGGCGCAATGGTTGACGTCACTCTTTTTCCTGGCCCTACTTTTTTTCCCTCCTCTTTTGCCAATTTGTGGGTCTTTTCCAACGAGCTTCTCGTCTATTACCGTCCGCTCCCTTCATCATCGTGATCATCAACGCCGACTAGCGATATCTGCTCAATCTAGGAGCTTATCCATCTCATCGGCCGTCTTTTCCTTCAATTTGCCATTGTCCACCTGGCCCAGCATAGCGTCGCAGCGATCCAATCTCCTCTTTCTTGACGGCGCTCTCTGGTCCAGTCCCTCTACACCCACCCAGCAGAGTTTTCCTGCTTCTTGCCGCAAAGGGCGAGTTTAATGCCGGTTCCGCCCACACTCACCACACTAGTCTGGCCCAAATCGTCAGCCCGACTTCCCAGTTGTTCTTCTACAGCTGGGGGAAACCCCCCAAGCCACAGCGCCGCCGCTCGATGCCTTCCCGATTTGCCCGTATAGTTACCGAGTACGATTGATGGCACACACCACAATGCAGCTAAGGGTCTTGATCGGCTCCAACAGATACTCATGCAGCAGGTTCACAATTGCATGAATTAACGGCCGTTAGCTGCTTAGTTCACAGCTCCTGCTGGCGCCTAGTCACCTACTGGTACACCGGTCAACTCGATGCATGTCGTCCTGGCACGTTGCAGCCTGTCAAGCTTCTGTCCAGCCTGGAGCCCCGGCTGTGGCTGACAATTAAATTACTCAATGGTGAGGTCATGCCCAGCAGCTACAGGTGGCTTAGCGTTTACGTTGCGGAGGGAACTCTCGGGGTCACGGCCTTTCCGGGGCTGCGGAAGAAGCCATTGGATGATTTATCCATTACTCAATCGGCCACATATTTCATTCGCCCTCTCGACTTCGAATTAGATTCGCAGCCGCATCTGAGCGTGCGACAATTCCCGCAAAGCCAAGCAAAGTGCACACGTTGCCGAGCATAGAGCTCTGCAAGTTCTCCCGCCCCATATGCCCGACCATACTGGTAGACAATACACCCTTCAAGGAAACAAAATGTGCATTGATATTTGTTTTACCGTCGGATTCACAGCAGAGAGAGTATACTAACTGCGGCAAGTAACGCATGTGTGTGCTCTTGCATTTGCGACTCTGGTCGTTCATCCAGAGCCTGGCGCCACGCCGTTTCGGTACCTCTCACTGTGGCGTGAGCTCTCCCTGTACGAACACGAGCTGGGCGCCTGCTCGAACGGGTTTCAGGTGCGCCAGCCGGCGAACTCGCCGATGACACATGTGCACACACCACACCGAGACATTCATGACGCAACCCGAAACACGCTGCGTGCCAAGGGAGACGGCATAGACAGAAAAGAATATTCAGCCCTTGTTGCACATCATTTCATGGAGCAATCATCAGTCGTTCCCACGCCCATGCATACCCATGCATCTATCAGTCCCTCCTTGATCGCCTGTCCGGTGGCGAACCGCTCCGTTACCGCGTCCAAGATGCGCAGCACCCGCGCGCGCTGTGCGGCCGGCGCCCGGGCCGAGCGTGCCCCCGCGATGCGCAGCGGAAAGAGAAAAAGCAACGGCGACAGACTGCTTCGGTCCAGCGCGTGCTCGACAAGCAACAAGATGGTCTTAACATAGCCCCGCACCGTCACCGCGTCGAGCGTCGGCACCACAAGCCCGAAACGTCCCCAGTGGTGCATCTCATAGTCAAAAGTGCCCGACAGGTAGATACTAATGGCGGACCAGAAGAGTCTGGTTAGCAGGCTACATTCGTCTTCGTGCGCCCGCCCGTCGACACTGCCACTGTCCTCGGTCGCCTCCAGGTAGGCTTTGTGCCACGAGGTCAGCGCGGCTCGCAGCGCCATGCCCGTGCCGGCAATTTCGCGGGCTTTCTCGGGTACGCCTAGGCTCGGATTGGCATCTTCGGCGAGGCAGAATAGATGTGCTCTAATACTCTTCGTGTCAGCAACGCTTCTTGTAAGCAACATCTTTCGTTTGGGCTCGCCTGCGCACCTGTATCGTAGATTGGAACACAGCAGCATCATGTCCACCAGCGCGTCCAGCGGTCGCCAGTCGTCCGAGAAGCGGTCGTCGGACCACAACCTCTGCGAGGCCGCGGTCCATTCGGGCCGCGTCAGGAGCGACCGGTCGTTGAACACAATCGTCCGGCACACCTCAAACATCCTGGCCTGCTGAAACATGCGCGCCCCAGCCGGCGCGGCGCAGATAGACGGGCCCGACGCAGCCAGGCCCTTGCTGGTGCCGTGCACCATGTGCTGCAGCCATCCCGTTCCGCTCGTGTCCGACATGAGCTGCTCCCCGGTTAGTCTGTAATCTGGACGGGGCATCGCCGGCACGTACTTCAAACATGCCGAGAAAAAGCGTCGTCCACAAGAGCGCTGTGCGATTCGTATCAGACAGGCCTTGATCCTGTCTGTCGAGACTTTTGCGCAGCCCTGTGACTGCTTGGGAATATAGCGCGTAACTCGTGCAAATGTCGCTTCGCAGGCGCGTGTTGCACGACGGCGCGAGCTTGGATGCTTGAATTGCGCCAAGAGCACGTATCGAGTTGAGAAAATACGGCACCGTCTGCAACTCGCTCATCTGCTTCACGTCATCTGTAAACGAGTGTTTCTTGCCGCTAAAGTTATTTCGCCGCGCAAACACGTCAAAGTAGTAAAAGTACCGCTCGTCGTCGAGGGCGGGGCTGGCCGGGGGCGCCGCCGCCGCCCTCCGTCGGGCTGTGGCCAACGAGACGGCCGCTCTGCCGCTTTCAAGTATGACTATGGGCATGTTAGGTCTTGTGGCCGTTGCGTAGATGCACGGCGCATCCTTGCGGCTGCAGTTGGTGCAAGGGTTTGTGCCCGAGCACTGCGACTTGTTAGCGCAAATAAGACGTTGGGACTTGAATGCGGGCGTTCGCGACAATGTTGCCCAAGTAGGAGAACGGCCCGGTACAGAATGAAGCAGTGATATATGACATACTTTCAGATGGCTCGCTGCACAACGCTGGCAGCGCGATCGCTTGCGTCGTCGGTCAAATGGTCCTAGCATCGAGGGTCGGTGATATTGACCCTGCAACTTGGCTCGACAGACTACAGGAAGCTGTCGCACGACGCTCTCTGCTGGTATAAGAGGCTCAAGGGAATATTGCAGAGCCGACTACAAGATGCGCGTTGGGTGGGTGCGCAGCTGTACAGTCTGCACGCAGTACGATTCTGTGGTGACGAGATGCTATCCGAGCGATGCGATAGGACGCGCGTTGCAAAAGGAATTGGTTATTATCTCCCGATGGAGGGATATCTGCAAAAAGAGGACAAAATTTGTGAGGTGAAGGCAGCAGCCATCAGGCCCGGGCTGAAAGCGCGGCTGTGCTGATTTTACAGGTCCAGCCCCGGTGCGGCTGACGATGCGAGCGATGCGAGGCAGCGTATGGGCGTTTTGGTCTGCAACTTGACCACCCGCCCCCCCCACCGAAGCTGGAGATGCAGCGCCGCTTTAATGTGCTGGCGCCCAAAGTGCTGCTTCCTAGCCTTGGAGGTGGTGTGAAAATAATGGTCGTGAGAGATGGCACCAAAAGCGAACGGTCTTAGGCTGAGTCGTCCTCGTGGTCCTGCCCTGGACGGCAAAGACGTCTGTCTAGTTCGTCGTCGTGATCATCAGCACAACGGCAGGGCTGGCTGCAGGAAGCGGCGGCGTGCCAAACAGCCCGATCCAGCCTAGACGTCCCCTTGGGTTCTTGGCACTCGTGGGCGAGCCGAAAACGGAAATCATCTGGCGATGTGGAGCTTCGAATCAGCATACCCGAATGGGGGCCGTCAAGTACTTTACTTGTGCATGTTGCGTGAATGCGAGATGCGCAGTCAAGGTGACTCCTCTTCGTCCATCTTACTTGATTATTGTTCCACAATGTGGACAGCTTTTACGTAGCTTTGCATGAAAGGGCATCGCTTTCGGAGGCCTGGCCTCGGAAATGGTCGAGCGCCGACGACAACGCCCACGAGCGATATATATATATATATATATGTAAAAGCCGTCGCAAGACTCCCAACTCCAAAACCAAACCAGCTTCCTTTATCAAATCATCAACTATTCTCTAAAAGATACTGGCCCTCACTATGCGGCCATTCTTCACCCTCTCCACCCTGGCCGCCGCCGCCACCGCCGCCGCCATTCTCGTCCCCGGCCCTAGCGGCCCCTACGCCGTAGCTTACCGCACCCTCCTCCTCACCGACCACGCCCGGCAGGACCCCTACGCGAGCACGCCGCAGAGCCGGCGCGTGCCCGTGTCTGCGTACCTGCCCGTGTCCGCACCGTGCCCCAACAAGCAGACGCTGCCGTACATGACGCCCGCCGTCGCGGCGCACTACGGCGAGACGGCGGCCGAGCTTGGCCTCGCCAACGACACGTTTGCCCAGTTGGCCATGGAGTACTGCAGTTTAGCAAAGCTATGCGGCGACGGCAAGACGAGGACGACGAGGAAGAGCTTCCCGCTGGTCTTGTACGACACGGGGCTCGGCATGGCGCGCAGCTTGTACGGCGCACAGGCGCGGGATCTGGCGAGTCAGGGCTACGTTGTCGTGACAGTTGATCATCCGTACGATGCGGACATTGTCGAGTTTCCGGATGGATCTGTGGTCAACTCTGTCGAGTTTAACGGCACCGACCCTGAAATTATCAAATTTCTCGAGGTACACCCCCCCCCCCCCCTTTCAGCACAACGTTTGTCCAGCACCCGTACTGACAATGTGCTCCAGGTTCGCGCTCAAGACCTCTCTTTTGTGCTCTCGCAGCTACACTCCAACCACACCGCGCGTCGCCATATCCTCGCGCAGTACCCCTCCACCATTGACTTTTCGCGTACCGCCGCCGTCGGGCACTCCCTCGGCGGCGTCGCCTCCATCCTCCTCGCGGACCGCTCCTCTTCCTCCTCCTCCTCCTCCTCCTCCTCCTCCTCTGGCCGCCCCGCCGTCCGTGGCGCCGTCAACATGGACGGCGGTCTGCGCGGGCCCCTCCTGACCGCGGGCACCTCGGCGCCCACGATGCAGTTTGGCACCGCTGGGCACGCACGCACCGACCCCTCATGGGACGTCTTCTGGCCGCACCTGCGCGGGCCCGCGGCCGAGCTGGCGCTAGCCAACAGCACCCACGGCACCTTCACCGACGGCCCCACGCTGGCGGGCCTCTTTGCGGACGGGCTGCCGGAGGAGGTGCGGAAGAAGCTGCGGGAGACGTTTGGCACGATTGACCCACGCGAGGCACAGCGAGCGATTACGGGGGCGCTGGTGGCCGGGTTCGACTTTGCCTTTGAGGGGCGCACCGAGGGGGTTGACAAGATTCATGAGCGCTATTCGAGTCTGGAACTCACGAGGAGCCATCTCTAAGAAGATGTGGCTGATTTGCTAGTCGGATGAGCATGTCGTAGAGTAGTAGTCAAGTCAGGTGTGGAAGTTGGTACCTCGGAGGTGCAATATTGGAAATCTCGAGCACCTGTCTAATCGTGGCACAAGCCTTCATCATAGTCTCGTTGGCTCCTTCTTTGGTGAAATTGATATCACGATCGAGATTGTTAATACTTGACCAAAAGGACCCTGATGCAAAGCAGGCTGCGAGGCGTGTTAGTGAGTGAACGGCAACCGGCAGCCCACTCCACCGTCCTGCCAACATGGAGCACATTACCAACAGCATGCAGGAAGAATAAATGTGTATAAATATACAATTTTCATTAAGTGATTATCGCATCGCGCTTTCACAGATTTCTTCCCAATCTCATAAATTTCAGTCCCAAAAGAAACATCAGGTTCATATATATGTACAGAGAATGTCAATCGAGCCGCGACATGGCGACTAGACATCGATGCCGAAGCAGTTGGCGTAGTAGGTGGCAGTGGCGCTCCAGTCGGAAAAGACGGCAAAGACACCAACCTGCTGCCAGAGAACATCGAGCACAGTGAAAATGTCACCATCAGTCTTGAGAAGATCTTTGACGCTGTTGTAGTAGTAGTCGCCATTGGCCTTGATTTGGGCCACGGGCGGCGAGCGCTCCAGCGACCAGGTGATGATCTTGAGGCCGAGCGAGTTGGCCGTGAAAGCGTACTGGCTGGCCAAAATCTTGCCGTCTTCGGAATGGACGAGGTAGCCAATGGGGGGCGCGACAATCTGGATGCCGTCCTGAGCGTAGGTGGTGAGCTTGGCCGTGGCCGTCTCGAGGGTGGCGGGCTCGTCGCCGTTGGAGTCGAGGAGCACGGCCTGCTTGCCAAACTCGGGCTCGTTCTTGAGCAGGTACAGGAGATCCGAGTAGAGGAAGCTCTGCACATACACGTCCTTGGGCGGGATGCCGTTGGACTTGAATGTGTCAATAATTTGCTGTATAAAAATCTCCTGCGTGTAGTTGCCCTGGAAGGGCATAGGCACCATGGGTGTCTTGATCTCGGGGGTAAACTTGAGACCGAGGGAGTGGACGAGCGTAATGTGCTCCTGCAGCGTCATGACCTTGGCGCAGGTCGCGTACAGGTCGGAGCGCCAGGCCGGGGTACCGTGCAGGTAGTCCTCGGCGGTGGTGGCCGTGGCGTTGAAGCCGTCCATTTTAGCGCACAGCGTCTTGTACTCGTCTACAGTGAGGTCGCTGGTGCAACACTCCGCCTTGGCCGGCTTGCCGTCAGCGGCCGGCTGGAACGGCGTTTTGCACTTGGCGTTGAGCTCCGGGATGGTGACAATGTTGGTCGTGGTGTGCAAATCGCACTGGCTGTGGCGGCAGACCAGCCCGCGGTCCTTGGTGAAGCTTACGTCGCACTCCTGGATGCCGGCGCCCATGCGCGAGCCGGCCATGATGGATTCGCGCGACTCCTCCGGGATTAGGAGGGTGCCGCCGCCGCGATGGCCAATGGACCAGGTGCTAGGCTTCATGTCCATCTCGGTGCACGACGCGAGCTTGGCCTTGAGGGGCCCAGGAGTGAGGCTCTCGATGAGGTAGTACGGACGCGGGCCGAGCTCAATCTTATTGATGGGTTTGACGACCCAGGGCGAGCAAGGCACGGCTGAGACCTGGCCAATGGCCACGAGACCAGCGAGGAGGGAGTTGATGGCGTGCATGGCGAAGTGACTTTTGCTCAACTGATACGATCGGTTTCCAACCATTAGACCAGCCGCGGACCAGGGAGAGACCTCCTCACACTACTTATAAGTTCCTTGGTTCCCTTCGGCTCGTCGCAAATCAGTGCCTAGTGCGGGCACGTTGTTTATTCTGTGGCGCGCAAGCAAGGATGCACCCGTTACCAGCTCAGCGAGGCGGCTTGGCGACTGGGGTCTTCTTGCATGCATGATTGGAGTAAACAAATCGTTGTCGTTGAACGCAAGCGGCGAAGGCCACGCCAGGTAACTTTCGGGCAGTGCGAACCGATTCTGTGGAGAATTCAGTTCCAGAAACCTCTCAAGTGGATGTGCAAAATGGCAGTAACTTTTCTAAGTAGTGACTCGGTTCACCCCGTTCCATCATGTCCGACGAGTACATCGTTGCGATGCCAAGTTGAGTTCGGTAGGCAAAGTCCGACGCCAACGGGGCCCCGTAACTTGGCTGTTTTGCCAACTGAACCCCCGACGGATTCCTTCGAACGGTATTGTAGAGTCGGCCGTGCCGCCTTGCATACATGGCGCGGTCTCAATTTAGCCGATAAGCCAACCTCGTGGTATTTGACTTCAGCCACTGCTGTCAGATGCCCTTATGTGAGGCACGCTTCTCTTGACATGTGAGCTGTATCAAGGCGTGACCCGCTTGTGGCTTGAGCACATCGACCATGTGCGTGGAGAGGCGGGACAATGGCTTGGGCGTGTCGGAGGCGTGCCTGTATTAGGGTTCATGATTTGTCGGCAGCCAGATAAAGTTGACTTTCGGTAACAATACGCAATTTCTTATCTCAGCACCAAACCGTTTTGATAAATGAGATGAAACAGACATCTTTATTTGTCGGGTACTCTTCAGCGATGTATCTTGACTGGATTTCCATGTGGTGCGCTAAGAAGCTCCTCTCTTAGCTGCAGGCTGCAAATGCATGGACGGCATGCATGATTATGATGGCTGGCAGCCACGACCTTTTCAATCACAGATTGCCCCGCCATCCAGTACCAGCCTCTGCTTATTTCACAGCTCATCCTTTCCTTTGTCGTGAGAATCATGCAAGGCGCGGATACCTTGAACTGTCACGGCAAGTCTTGAAAAGGCGGGTGCATCCTCCCCGAGGCCCCAGGCAAAGACTCCACCAAGCCCCATTGATCCCACCAACTCGTCTATCTTCCGCTCAATGACCGCCGGGGTGTCAAATGTCCACCAGCAATGCTCATGCTGATCCCAATATCCGTAGCTGCCGTCCTCGAAGTACTGGCCATAAGCTAAGGCCCTCGAGAAAGATTCGCTCAGCTCTTCAGGTACCGTGTCGTGCCAGCTGAAGGCGCCTATCTTGCCCAGGTCGTCGCCAGTCTCCGGGTTTTCGAGTAGCTGCGTTGGACATCCCATAATATCATCTGTTCTACAGTCTTTCGTCATGACCCATTTCACATAATATCCTAGTCCCAAATTAACCATGTGCCTTGGGACACCCCGGTCGAGATATCGTTGCACGGATGCCCTCGAGTCAGATATGCCGCTGTGATGTCGCACCACCGCATCTCGGCGATTGATAAGATCATATGTCATAATGTTGACAAAATCGACCACGCCCACGATTTTTGGCACCGTATCGCTCGTGAATGCCATTAAATCGCGCTCCAGTCCTGGAACGGCAATCGAAAGGATTTTGTCACCGCCTAATGTCTCGCGAAGGGCCCGCAGAAGTAGATGATATGCGTCGACTTCCCATTCGCGCTGATTATTAGGGATGATCTTATAATCATCACGATTGCCGCTATAATCTGTTAGCTCAGATCAAAGCAGGCTTCACTCTCTTACCCAGGATACTCCCAATCTATGTCGATGCCGTCTGCCCCAGTCGTCTCTACCATTCGCTTCACGTTCTTGGCCCAGCGACTTCGACTGGCAGCATCTTGCGCGGCTTCTTCGAAACCCGCTGAATTGCCCCAACCTCCTATAGCAATCAACACCTTTGTGCTAGACGGAAAGCTAAGGCGAACCTCAGGTACAGGGGTGAAAAGCGGATAGTTGACCAGGGGTGGTTCAATGTTGAACGTCTCAGAACGCATAAATGCGAGAATGACATGAGTGACCCCTTCTCTCAGGGCCCTTTCACCGGGTACAATATTATGCTGCCTATGCCTGTCAGCATAATACCTTCTTTGAGATTGCTCGTGACCTCACCCTGTCAGATACATGATGCACCGTGGTGAGTCGGGTGCAATAGCAGCCACAGCCACAGCCGATAAGCAAATGAACACCCACTCGGCTGTGCACTTCCAAAACATCACGAAGGATTCTCGTTGATCTTTTCTTGAGTCAATGGCACCAAGCACCAACTTTTTGGATATGTCAAGTCGAAGTGTTGAGGCCACTCGTTTGCTTGCAGCTGGCAGCACAGTAGTGTCTGATGCACACTGTGTGCACACTGTATAGTGGCCCGCATGGGCGCTCCACGCTGAGGAAAAAAAGTTGGCAAGCTCCAACATTGACAGCGTGAACTGCAATTTTGTCATGGGCAACAAATTCCCCAATCGCCTTTGAAATTGCTATTTCGCTCTTCAAATCCTAAAGTAAGGCTTGATGCCTTGAGTAGATTCTCTGACGCCAATTTTACCATGTTCGAGAACCTCTGCACGCTGCCGCTTCAAGCGGATTTGTTTGCGACAGCAGTGCACCCCTCAGAACCGTTGCTTACAGTCGGCCTCTCCAATGGTCATGTGCAGTCATTTCGCTTGCCACCAAGCTCTTCGTCTGACGAGAGCGTCGACGGAGACACCAGCGTGCTGAGCGATGGGAAAGGATATCTGGAGACGACGTGGGAAACTAGGCGGCACAAAGGGAGCTGCCGCTGTTTGGCATACTCCCACGATGGCAGCGGTATGTACACGATTTGCCGAGAACAACGCGAGACGTGACTGACTGGCGGATATAGCCATGTACTCGGCCGGTACGGACGCGATTGTCAAATATTTCGACCCTGCAAACGGCAAAGTCATTTCCAAAATGGCAATTCCGACCACAACCACACAGCCTGATGCGCCGACATTATTACACGTATTAAACCCCCAAAGCCTGCTGTTGGGAACCGACTCTGGCGCCCTACACATTGTCGATCTTCGAGACGGTCGTCCTGGCAAGAAGCCAGCACAGACTCACTTCCCCCACGCCGACTATGTGTCGTCCATCACACCTCTGCCACCGACAGAGGAGAGCACGAGCGGCTTCTCCAAACAATGGGTCAGCACGGGAGGCACCACGTTGGCTGTGACTGATGTACGTCGCGGCGTCCTCGTTCGAAGCGAGGACCAAGAGGATGAGCTCTTGGACGCCTGCTTTGTGCACGGTCTGGGACCGAAGAAGATGAGAGGCAACGGAATGGTGGCGATTGGCTCCGGCTCAGGTGTCCTGACGCTGTGGGATAAAGGTTCCTGGGACGATCAGCAAGAACGCATCATTGTTGATGGCGGCAAGGGCGGAGGCGAGAGCATCGACTGCGTTGTGGCTGTTCCCAAGGATCTCGGCCTCGGAAAAAAGGTTGTCTGCGGTGTCGGTGATGGTAGCCTGCGCGTGGTGGATCTCGTGAGCCGCGAGGTTGACCGTTCGCTGAATCTGAGGCACGATGATCTTGATGCCGTGGTCTCGCTATCGTTTGATTGTCAGAACCGACTCATTAGCGCCGGTGGCCGCACCGTTAAAGTCTGGGAGGAGTTATCTGAGCTGCAGGCAAGTCAAAACCAAGACGAAGAAAAAGCAGTAGATGAAGAGGAGGAGGATGACGAGGAGGAGGTGGAGGACAAGGCCCGAAACTCGAAACGGGCGGCGGAAAGCGACAGCGATGAGGAGGAGGATGATGACAGCGACGACGATGGCGTCGAGGAGATGAAGCAACGCGCAAAGCGACGCAAGGAGATAAAAAAGAACAGCAAGCTCGGACCCATGGGTGCGCACGGCATCATGGGCTTCAGCGAATTGGATTAAGAAACGGGATCATATTCTGTCTCGTTTGCGTGTTTTCACAGTAGAGACGATACCACGGCGCTGTACGGACGATAGACAGGTCTGCAGCTAAAATTTTGTTGATCATTTGCGTTTGTGTTGATAAGATACAAGGCTAGGAACGAGTCACGATCATGAAAACATGGAAAGAAAAGACGCCATTTGTTATTTTTTTTTCTTCGGTGCTCCAACGCTCTCAAACAAATGAAAACAGAGGAAGATAATATCAAGGAAACAAGACAAAACCATCATAGGCCTGGCAGCTGCATGAAGCTCCATTTGGAGGGAGGGCTTTGGCCATCGTCGGACCACTGCTGACGACCTGGAGTGTTGGCGGGGATGAAGATGCGATTGGGGACAGAAGCTGTAAGTTCTTCGTCGTAGATGATGACGGCGGGTTTGACTCGTAGTTTCGCATTTCGACTGGCGAGGCTCATGACACTCTGTCTTGAGCTATGTTTACTACCGCTGGTGCGGCTCTTAGCATCGCTCGGCGGGCTGCCGATACTACGCCTGCTAATGCTAGGACGTCTTGATGCAGCGGCGTTGGCAGCACCGCCATCTGGCTGACCGGTCGGGATCGAAACATCACAGTCGAAGAGATGGAGAACTTCAGAGCCGCTATAAGTGGTGGGAATGCAAATGTGAGGAATGGCTTTGCGATGCTGATGGCGCGAGCGAGTCCAACGGCGGAGGTGCCACCGACACTGATGACGCAGTCTCGCTCCGTCACCCTCTCGACGGCGTCGTCGACGATATGGGCTCTTACGTTGACGAGGGCGGAATCGAGAAGGTGCGAGTCGAGATTGGGGATGAGGGCCTGGATGTGGCGGGCAGTGGCCATGCGCGAGGGGCTGACGACGATGAGCGGCGACGTCAAGTGCAGACGGGCGAGCTCGGTGGGCAGGCGGACAATGGTACCAGGGCCGTAGACGACGCGGGAGGGCGGTGCGGATGCGGAGGATGAGGAGGGCGATTTGCTGTGTACGCGTCTGCTCTTGTGAGCGTTTTTAACCGCCGGCCGGCTGGAAGATGAAACCTTGCTCGGCCCATGGTCGGGCGAAACCGCGGATGGGGCGCTGGCCGCCGTCGCCACAGAGGGTGACTTGGTATTCATGGCTCAGCCAGCTGCAGCACTCCATCTGGCCTCTGGCTAGACGAATGATGTGGATGGAGAGGACAAGGAAATGATGACGATGAAAACCCAAGCGTGAAGTGGATGATAAGAGGCTGACGATGCAAGCCGGCGGCGACGATGCTGATGGGTGGGATATGGGTTTGCAGTAGTGCAGGAACCCGGTGGCGTGTTATATCTGGTGGCGTGTTCGAGAATGAGGCTGCGAACGCCGTTTGTCTCTGGTTCAACAAGGCGCAGACACTGGGTTGCACGTCCACAATGACGTCCACAATGACGTTGATGCTCCCGCTGTGTAAATGGCACTAAAGAGAAAGAACTAGAGCTGGACAGCGACTATCCGGTAGAGTAGTTTGACAGATGCTGTCAATGGTGATGACGATGAAGAAGAAGAAAAAGAAAAAGAAGAAGGTACTTTTGCTGCTGAGGATCATGCGTGGCGAAAGGGGATGTTTTTTGAAGAGGTTGCATGGGGAAGTGGCGAAAATGCGGTAGTGAAAAAGCCGATGCACAGCTAACTACCTAATAAAGGGCAATAACCAGATGGGCATTTTCCTGCATGGGCATTTTCCTCGGTGCAACAATAGGAGCCGCTAGCGACACTAGTTAAAGTGGGTCCATGGCACTCCGGAGCAAAATCACCAGCGAATCCAGATAATGTTGCCAGGAATTACTGGAGGCCCTGTAACGGCGGGGTCTGTCCTATTTAAGTAGAATGATGCACTAAAATCGGCATGGAACTATGTAGGTCGACCCTTGAAGACTGCTGTAGAAAGCCGCTGTACGGAGGACGAATCGAAAAGTCTTGTCTTATACCTAGGGATATTACCCTTATAAAATTATCTATTATAGGGGGCATCTACTCCGTACTACCAAATTACCTAGCCACTAAAGGCTCCCTTTTTATATTCTACAATAGGCTGCTTTTAATCTTGCAATGCGTCCAGCCAGGGGTGTCGTCAATATTCTCTCAACATCTGGCCTCTCGCTGGGTTCCAGTTTCATTACGTATCGTAGAAACGACGCAAATTCCTCCCGGCCCTCCTTATTCAACCCCTCCAATATCTCCTCCGAGGCCAAGTCCCGACGAGTAAATTCTGGTGGGAAGGCAGTTACTGTTCCGTCGTCGCCGAAGACATCCTTCACCAAGTCTGGGTCTCCTTTATCGAGGAGCGTCCTTGGGAACGGTCCAAAAAAGTCAACCATTTCCGCAAGATGCATCCGGACATCATAGTGACTTGACTTTTCTACAGGCTTTCTAACCGTTCCGGAAAACATGCGAATGGCGCGATAGACTTCCAAAACGACGGCACCTAGGTTCCACCAGTCAGTTGTCTCGTCCCAGGGAGCTTTGAGAAGCACCTCTGGGGCTCGAAGTGCCACAGGCTGAATGTTCTGAGTCAAACGCTTGTTTTTCCAGCTCGCTACACCCCAATCTCCTAGAACTACACTGAAGCCGTCGATACTATCACTCTTGTGCCTTTCAAAATAGTATCGTCGCAGCGAGCGTGAGGGTATAGGCATGTAAGGGACTTCACGGTCTTGTTGTGGCGGCTTTTGCTCTCGCAAGTAGCGTTCCAGCAGACTGCGATCGCGAATCTGGACAAAGATGTTGGTGGGTTGAATATCTATTGGATTTGGCCATCGATTAGTAGCAGAAAAGCAGACGGCTTGCAGAGGCGTTTACCTGTGTGTATGACGCCCTGGTCATGTGCATAATCAAGCGCAAGAACAATCTCAATAGTGAACCGTCGCATAGCAGAATATGGCACGAGACATCGTTCAAACCATGCTCCAAAGCTGCGTAATGTCTCGCCCATTAGAGGGAATACAAGACAAACGTGCTTCCCGTTCGGGCCGGCGATTTCAAAGTCATCTAGTAGATGGCAGATGAAAGGGTAGCCTGCCATGGTGGGCTTGCCTTCGCGAAGGTGTCTCAAGATTTCTCGCTCATATATATCCTTTTCCGTATAATAGCACTCGCCGCTCAACACTTTAAGGGCAACATACTGGTGTTCGTGGCCGCGTCTAGTGCCAATTAGCGCTATGGCGCATCCCTCTTACCGTACAGTGAGTGAGTGTACTTACTCGCGGTTAGGCACCATACCCGAGCTTGTTACAGACAACGTAATGGCCATTGAATATGTCATCGACATAAACGGGATGAAACCCTCCAGGACGGTAGGCACTATGGCCCTCTTCAATGTCGGGATCCTGGACAAATTCCTGATTATCCATGCTTGTTGTTTGTTTCCAACAGGCTGTGTGGTTTTGGGCCGACCCAAGGTAACCACTGAGGTGAGACAAGATGACGTAATTAGGATTCATTAGGGCGACGGAGTAGACCTGCGCCTCCCCCAGTTTAATGCTTTAAAGATTTTACTCATCAGCATCGGCAGACTCCTATAGCCGCACTACGTTGGGGCACAGGCACAAGTTTTTGATTTGTTTTCATTACTTAATAATAACGAACTTCAATACGGGAGATCCAATAGATACCGTTGTGACTCTGTTGCCCAGACCTGAGCTGCAGCCACGGCGGTAAAGCTTCTCCCTGTACGACCCGTCTGCAGGCGCTTGGAAAGCATGCCGCATGTAGAGAAGCAAAAAACATCTCGACTCTAACAATGAAATTCATTCTGTCTATATATAGGTAACCAAAGTCTTCAGAAGGTCAATGCGAGCCAGCAAACGTGCTTCTTGTAAATCACTTTTCTAGGAATATTTGGGGAAAACTTGTAAACTTCTTAACTCCCTTTTTTGCTCTCAAACAATTAATTTTCGGAACATAATCGCTCGTGGTCAGCCGAGGATGCAGTGAAAGAAAACGAGAAGAGCGCTTTATGAGGAGAATTATATATATACAATTCTTCCGGTATCCTTTTTGCGCAATGATTTCCGGTCCGCCTCCTCGTCGAGTTTACCCGGTACCAGAAAAACCCAGGTAATACACGGCCGACCAGTAGGTAAGAAATGACGCATTATTAGCGTTCGGCGGCGGCCAACATTGAGGCTGCTCGACCCACCGAGATTGACGGTTTTCACATGTCAAAGCTTGTGTGTGTTTTAGACTGGGTCTATCACTTTCAAGGTTGAGTTGGTTGTGGCGGTTACATGAACAAGTAAATTCCTGCTATGAACTGTATTCTTTATGCTATAGTAGAATCTTTGGGGGGGGGGAATGTGTAAACCTGGTATATCGACGTCGTCTAATATGGAGATGATGTTTCTATAAGAAGAGACAAAAAAGAATCGTGGCAAGAATGAAGAAAAAGAAAAAATAGCGCAGTCCCATTTCATACAATTTCCATTTCCGAGTTGAGATCACCATACGTGGCCTTGTACAAATCTGCCAGATATGTTGAGCGCGGCGCCCAGGCACCTGTGCCACCCTTGGGAAAGACCGTGTTGGCGTTTTTGAGGTAGGTAGATCCCAGGTTCAGTAGAGGCTTGACCTCCATCTTCTCGGGATTGGCCAGACGGGGCGTGGCCGACGTCTTGCCGCTGGCCTTGAGCTCGTTGACGAGACGGACAAGCACCTTGGCGGCGCAGTCGGCGCCCAGAGTCCACGAGGCGTTTTCGTAGCCGACAACGTAGACGAGGTTAGGCAGGTCCTGCAGCATGCTGGCGCGGTAGATGAACTTTGAGGTTATGTCAAAGGGCTTGTCGTCGACGGTAATGGTCATGCCGCCGGCGAAGCGCAGGCCGAGGCCGGTGGCGGTGACAATGACGTCGGGGTGCAGGGCGGCGCCCGACTTGAGCTTGATGGTGTCCTCGGTGACGGTGTCGATGTGGTCGGTGACGACGCTGGCCTTGCCGCTGCGGATGGCGGCAAAGATGTCGCCGTCCATGGAGGCGCACAGGCGCTGCTGCCAGGGCAGGTACTTGGGCGAGAAGTGAGGGTCGATGGAGACGGACTTGGGCAGGAGACGGCGGTTGACGGCGCGGATGAGGGCGCGGGCGACGTTGGGGAAGAGGCGGCAAAAGTAAATCATGAGGTAGCTCTGGACGATCCACAGGGAGCGGTTGAGGGTGTGGGCGAGGAAGCGCGGCAGCAGGGCAAAGAGCCACTTGGCGGCGAGGGACTGCTTGGGGATGGGCATGATGTAGGTCGGGCTGCGCTGCAGCATGGTGACGTGCTGGACCTTTTCGGCGACGGCGGGCACGACGGTGATGGCGGTGGCGCCGCTGCCGATGACGACCATGTGCTTGTCGCTGTAGTCGTAGTCCTCGGGCCAGAACTGCGGGTGGATGACCTTGCCGGCGAACCGGTCGATGCCGGGGATCACGGCCTTCATGGGGGTGTCGTAGTCATAGTAGCCGGTGCCGAGCAGCATGTAGCGCGTGCGCAGCGTCGTGGCGGTGCCGTTGGCGTCGACGCGCACCTCCCAGCACTGGTCGCGCGAGGACCAGTTGGCGGCGACGACGCGGTGGTGGTAGCGGATGTGCTGGTCGATGCCCGTCTCCTGCACCGCCTCGGTCATGTAGCTCTTGATGTCGGCGCCCTGCGCCACCGTCTCGGGCTTGTGCCACGGCTTCCACGAGAAGCCAAACGTGTAAATGTCCGAGTCGGACCGGATGCCCGGGTAGCGGAAAAAGTCCCAGGTGCCGCCCAGGCTGTGGCGCGCTTCCAGGATCGCGTAGCGGCTGCCCTTGGGACCGTCCGTCTGCAGCCGGTAGGCGGCGTTGATGCCGGAGATGCCGGCGCCGACGATGAGGACGTCGAGGTCCAGCTCGGTAGAGGCCATTGCTTCTTGTATTTCTTTTTTTCGTCTTGTGTTTGTCTGGTTGTCGGCGGGGATTTGTTAGAGCCAGGCGAGAAGGAGAGGAGGCCAATTGGGATAAGTTGAGAAAGGAGAATTTGACAGCAACTCGGGGATGAATCTGGGGGACCCGAAACTCTACTTACAACGAGATATATAGTGGCGGTCTCGGCGCCACCTGGTTGCTTGGTACCTTGCAACGAGCATCAACATTACCGAAGTCCCCGCCCGAGGGTAGAAAATATGGCGGGGAGCCAGCCAACCTTCAGCCGAGGCACCAACCTGGTTGGTTTGCCCCCCCCCCCCCAGATCGGGCAAGGCTACAGGGGGACATACGACTACACGAGCGTAATGGGCTGTTTTAGTTTTTTTTTCTCCGCGAATTTTGCTATTATCATTTCAACTTGACGTGATACCGTCGCGACGCCATCCTACAATGCTGATACTCGAGGACGTGCCTTGTGTCATCATCACGCGATTCTGTCCAAGGCCCTGTCTTGTACCTCGCTCTGTCCTGCGCCGCCACCAGTGCTCAATGCATGTGGCCGACCGACTGCCTAACTATTTTTGTTAGGTACTAACTTACTATTGATTTCCCCTGTATCTTCCCCTGTATCTTCCCCTGTATCTTCCCCTGTATCCGCTACCAGTAACCTTTCCCACAAGTGCTAGGCCAATACCGGTACCGCCACACACGCCGACTCCGTTGGCCTAACTAAAACTAAAACGGTCTAGCACTTCTCCTTAGCCTATCATGTGCAAATTGTTTGCGCCTCAATAGAGTTTTGCCAATCAAGTGGCTCCATTCCTGGTCTTTTTACCACAGTTTTTTTTTTTTTACCAGACTTCATTAAAGGCCAGACACAGCAGCCTCGGTGTCGCGTGCGCTGGCTGTCGCCGCTCGTGTCGACGGCGGTGGCAGCGGCAGCTCCTCCCCCGGATCATTCTCATGATTCACATTATCAACAGCCCTGTCAGACGGCGCGGGCAATTCGCCCCTTTGCAGCTCCATGTCATTGTCTACCAGCTGCTCTGCTCCCCCCGTCACCGTCAGCTTTGTGGTGGGCAGCGGGTTGACGCTCTGGGGCGGATGCCGCCGATGTCGTCGCGCGCCCGCACCGCCGCCTTGCCCGTCGCCCCCTCCAATTGTGCGGAAACACCTGGCGGATCCGTCAGACTCGGATGATCGAAGCGACCAGATTGGCGCCAGATGTTGCTTGAAGAGTGCCTTGAAGCGCGGAAAGACGATGGGTAGGTTCGTCACGACCGTGGCCACAAACGACTCTCGTACACCCCGGGCGCCTGCTGTCTGAGGGCCATGAATTGGATCCTGCCCGAGTGGCAATATGGTTAATTTGAAAAAATGCTCTCGAGTTGTTTCCAGGAGTGCGCCGTGCATCCAAAGGAATTTTGTCCCACTAACAATGGTGATTATGATGCTGCGTAGCAACGCGCACACGACGACGAATGCGCCAGAAGTGAATAATATGGTCGACTCGATTTTACTGGATAATTTCAACCCAGACTTCCACAGCATCGGAACCGGAATCGACATTAAATATAAATCGGTTAACGCGTTGAGGGCGAGGTTCGTCCATATGATCTGCTTCGAGAGCGCGGGATGGCAGGCATCTGGGAACACGACCCTGTCAGCACACTGCACGCACCATGGGTGTCTATAAATACAGACTGCCTGGGTTTGGATCAATCTGCCAGTATTTGTGGAATCGGCGACAGGACAAGAAGACGGTCACGCCAAGCATGACGTAGGTAGAGCCAAGAAGTGCAAAGCCGACATATATCTGCTTTTTGTAGCTCCTGTGTAAACCAGACTATCTCCGGCTCTGTCAGCCTGAAACCTCGTGCACACATTCTCTGTGTCGATTGAAAAACTTGCCGTCAACCGCATGTAGTATATCAGCATAGACGACTTGTACAGCCACAGCATGGTGCCATACGTCGTCCAGCCTGCTATTTGTATCTGCGACCCAATCACGCTGCAGCTTGTGTATTAGCGACAGCTGCACACCCTGCCCTTCAGGCTGCATCCACTCACCGCAGGCGGTATTCGGGGTCATTTGACGCCAGTGTTTCCCTTTGCTGGTCCGTCATGCCTCCGTTGGCTAGACCATGAGCGACTTGGCCGACGCTATACGCCAAAGTCGTCTCGGCCACGTAAAAAAGCTACATCAACAAATCAGTCACGTCTCTCTTCGCCGAGTACACACCCAAAAAAGCCATGTCCTCGAGAGACGATTTGCACCGTCGTCGTCGTCGTCGTCGTCACGATTTCGAGGGGCCAAACCAACCGTTCCAATGCAGACGAGATAGTCATCCCACCCCAGGTTTCGTATCCCCAGCGTCGATATTCGAAAGCCGACGCGTAGGGCGGTAATAGCCAACGCGGCCGATAACAATGTCCATGCCTCGACTGCAAATTTCTCAAAGACGTGTTCCGCGATGTTCCTCGGCACCAGCGACGCCATCCCATGCGCCTCGTCGACTCTGGCGCTTCCTCCAGCATCAAGCCGGGGGAATGCTGGCATCATGAAATCACCTTTGGCGCAGCACATGTGTGCGGCCTCCCAAACCCTTCATTTCGCAGTATAAGATGTGAATTTTGGCAAGATTACCAAGTAAGGTGCAGCGGGAAGAAAATACATTTGACAGCGCCTCCGTCGTGCGTTGCTTCAACGTTTTGTCTGGGAGAGCGGTATGGGGTCATAGTTCAGGAGTGCATGTTTCGACAGGGCTCTGACATCAAATGAGAATCAAGATTCATTCGAGCGAATGTTTTCATAGTAACTAGCGCAAAACGGAAGAAAAGAAGATTAAAAAAAAAACGAAACGGCATGGGCTGTCTTGGCCCCCTTCGGTTCTGTCCCATTGCAGACTCTTGGCCGGCTTGTTTCGATACAGATGAAACACGTCGCCAATCACGATATTCAGAGGACCTTTGGCGGCGATATTAGACCTTCTCGCGCTGGGTGGTCTGACTGTGCCTGCAGCTCCCTAAACTCCACCCGACCTTACCAGTACTGGATATTGAACCGCGTAATCTGCGATCCCCATGCTATAGTGGATATGCGAACGGGGGCCTGGTTCCAACCTGTTCGTTTGGTAATGGTAACCAGCTTGCCAACTTATTCTGTAGATGGGTAGATGGTCACACAATGAGAAGCGGGAGGTCGGGACTCGAACCACCAGTCAATGGGCAAAGGAAACGGGAGTATATGAACACGATGGCCCTTGCCAACGCAACAAGTCTGCGAGTAATAGTTAGAGGAATTAGACTGGTTTCTGTTAGTTTCTACACCAATTATACATAGCTAGTAACGTAACTTGCACATGTAATGAACCCTGGTCGCTGAGCTCTACGTCCAAGTATAGACATATGCAACAGTCTAGAGCTCGAAACATGTATCCAGAACAGGATGATCTTCCTAGTGACCCTCACCAGGTAGATCATTACTGTGGTGGTAGCTATTTAATCAAGTCCTATTTGCGACGCAGACGGCTGGAGCTGACTGCAGGGGGTGTGGATGAAGTATTATTTGCACTCCTGCAACGATTATGTTTCTCTGATATTCGTACTCCGTCCCCCTGAAAACTCTTCAATCACCTTCTTTCGTTGACAACCGAAGTTGTGCGTTTCTAGTGCCCGCTAACTGCATCATCCCAAGGCAGAAGCGAGAAAAGCAGCGTGCTGTCAGTGCGCTTTGATCCTGCCAACCCCAGGATGGAACGACTCGATTGCGCCGTGATTGGCAGCGGTAGGCCCCTTTGTTCCCTCCCCTCCCGCCTGCGACCCTGCTCGACGCGTTGGCTGGTTGGCTGGCTCTCCCCCAATCTCGATCCAGCCCATGCCCTCGGTAACGCGAATGCCGTCACAGTCACATTATCTTGCAGCGATGCGGGTGTGTGACTGGCTCGAGACAAGGTGGAATCGGAAATGTTGCAAGAAACCAAACTGATTTCATAAACGTATATGCACAGGTCTTTACGGGTTAGCTGCCGCCAAGCAGTACCATGCCACGCATCCGGACGACAAGCTCGTCATTTACGAGTCGCGTCCCTGCCTGGGAGGAACGTGGTCGGTAGAGCGGCTGTACCCGAACCTAAAAACGAATAATCTTTTGGGGACGTTTGAGTATCCAGACTTTCCGCTCGACGCCCAAGCTGCAAAGCTCCAGCCTGGCCAGGATCATATTCCAGGCGAGACTGTCAATGCGTACCTAAAGGCTTACGCCCGTCGCTTCGGCATCGACAGGCTCATCCAGTTCAACACGAAGGTCGCCGTCGCTGAGCACCAGGAAGAAACGGAACAAGGTGGCTGGGTGCTCACGCTGGAAAATGCAGAGGGAACTGACGCTCCGACAAAGGTCTTTGCACGTCGCCTAATTGCCGCGACTGGTCTGACCACCGATCCAATTGTACCAGTTTTTGACGGCCAGGAAACATTCGGGGGTCCCATATTCCATGCCAAGGATTTTTCTCGATATGCTGATACTCTGAAGACGGCTAACAGTGCAACCGTATACGGGGTTGGCAAAGCAGCCTGGGACGTGGCCTATTCGTATGCGGTGTCCGGCGTACCAGTCAACTGGGTCATACGTGGTAAGCAGTTCTTTCCCATTATCGGGTACTTTTCGACATTTGCTGATTGAACGCGTTGCAGCTTCCGGCCATGGTTCCGTATGGATGGCCACATCTCGCGTGTCTCCTTTCAAACTATGGCTGGAGAAGCTTGCACGTGAGTCTTGTCACCGCCAATTTTGCACAGCCCTCTGATTTCATGTAGACACTCGTGCCATGACTTGGTTCAGTCCATCCATCTGGTCTGAAATAGATGGCTTCTCTTGGATTCAACGATTTCTGCATCGCACCTGGCTCGGCCGTCTGGTGGTCAACACCGTCTGGAAAGTCATTAGCTCCGACGTCAATGACCTGGTTGGTTACGACAAGCACCCTGAGACTGCCAAACTCAAAGCGTGGATCCCTTTCATGTACACGGCCACCAGCCTCAGCATCCTCAACTACGAAAAGGACATGCTGGAGCTTGTTCGAAACGGAACGATCAAGGTCCACATTGGAGAGATCGAGAGACTCGGCCCAGGCGAGGTACATCTGAGTGACGGATCTTCATTCAAGTCGGACATTATGATGGCGTATGGTGGTTGGCAGCAGTCGCCCCCGGTCAAGTTTCTACCCGAGGGCATCGAGGCGGAGCTTGGGCTCCCTCATCATCGAACGGACGGCGAATGGGACCCTGAGACCGGAAAGCAAGCACAACTGATCAAGCGTGCCGACAACGAAATCCTGGCCAAGCTTCCAATACTGAAAAATCAGCCCCAGTTTCCCAACTACGCCTCGATCACGAAGCGAGACGGCATCGTGATGACCAATGCCAAACCCCAGACCGGCTACATGCTGTATCGCTTCCTCGCGCCGCAATCAGCACGGCTTCTCAGATACCACGACATTGCCTTTGCCGGCCTCATGTACAATCTGAGCACAACGACCATGGCGCATATCGGTGGTCTCTGGATTAGCGCCTTCCTTGATGGCAAGCTGGACAACAACCCTTCTGCCATTGCTGCAGACGCAGAAGCTTATGAAAAGCTACGATACGAAAATGTGCTGCACAATCGTTTTGGGCACTGGCGCCACCCGGTTGATTGGGATTTAAAATCGCCTTGTTTAGTATTCGACACTGTTGCGTATGTTGGTACATTGCTCCGCGATCTTGGGTTGAAGACGCGCCGGAAGAGCAGCCTGTTTCGGGAGGTTTTTGCCGCTTATGGGGTGGAAGATTATCGACATGTGAATCAAGAGTGGCAAGAGGTTCAGACTGCCAAGAAGAATAATCATGTGGGATGAATGATGAATTACTTCGTGCCCATGAGAGGCAAAAGGGTAATAAAAACAGGTCAACGGAATATTTGTTTGCAGGCACAACACAGACCACTGGCTGACTCAGCCGAGGATGCCCCTTATTATCCTTATCTTCAGCCACCTCCAGATAGCTTCCTTTCTTTCTCTCTTGGCATCATCACATTCATCTAGGCTCTTCATTTTGCTAATGCTGGTGTCCTGCCTAGCCCGTGAGGCCCTCATTTCTCTTGCCCTCTCTTTGATCCGTCACAAGATGAAAAAGGATAATAAACCAGAGAAAAGAAAAAAAAAACAAAGGGGTGAGTATCAGATCAGAAAGAAGTCTAGGTAGAAGGCGGGAGGAGAAGAAAATAAAACGTAGCATAATCCAAGTAGTGATATTCATGACTTATTTGTGAGCCCTTTTCACGTTGATTGGAGCAAAGCACCTGGCGGACGATGTGTCCAGCTGCTGCTTTAGAGTGTGCTGGAGTTGTATTATGCTACCGATCAATCTATTCAAGTTTGTGATGGCATCACCTCGTGCACGCTGTAATTATGCTATGCTGACACGGCACGACCATCACGTGCTGCCCAACCACAGAAACGTGCCCGCATCGACGCACTTCTTTCCCCTTTCACTCTCCTTGCACTCCAGCGTTGATTCAGCGATTGCTTTTGTTTTCCCTGTCCTTCCTGCACCCCCGTACTGCAGAAACATGTCAACCGTGGTAGTCAAGCTCGGGGGCGCCGCCATCACAGACAAAGCGGCGCCAGACACGCTCTCCCACAACATCGATGGCCTAATAGACAGCGTCGCGCACGCGTACCATCACATTCTACGCCCGAGCGGCCGGCAGCTGATTCTGATCCACGGCGCTGGCAGTTTCGGACACCCACCTGCGAAAAAGTACCAGGTCAAGGCGGGATGGACGGCCCGGGTGGACGTGGCTGGCGGCGGCGGTGGCGGGGATGGTGATGGCGGACAGGCCCGCGACAATGTCAAGTTTGGCATGGCGCTGACGAGGCAGCGCGTGCTGCAGCTGCACCTCGACGTGCTGCAGCGGCTGCACGCGCGAGAGCGCATGCCCATCCTGTCCGTGTCCACCTACGACACAGTCGACACGGACAATGGAGCCGTCACGGGCGCGTCCCGCGCGCGGCTGGTGACGCGCGTGCAGCAAGTCCTGGACGCCGGCTTCGTGCCGCTGCTGTTTGGCGACGCCGTCTTTGACCGCACGCTGGGGTCCACGATTCTCTCCGGCGACGCGCTCATGTATCATCTCGCCGAGCAGCTGCCGGCCGTCGAGCGGTGCGTATTTGTCACGGACGTGGCGGGCATTTTCACGCTAGATCCGAAGCAGTTTCCAGAAGAGGCCGTGCTCATCAAGACGATATGCTGTAGCGAAGCAGGCGGCGGCGGCGCAGCAATCGACAAGGATGATTCGGCGGCGGCGGCGGCGAGTGTGGATGATGTCACGGGCTCGATGCGGAGCAAGTGGCAGTGGGCGAAGCGCATCGTGACGGATGCAAAGCAGGTGCGGGAGGTGGTCATTTGCCGGGTTGAGGACTCGTCAAGGGCCATTGGGTATGAAGCGAGCGGCCCAGACGACAATGGGGAAGAGGCTGGTGAATGGACAGCGATTGTTCGATAAAGCGCAAGATTAAGCTGTATATGGAGGTAAGTGTACAAGTTCGCTCGGGTGTTCGCTCGGGCTTGATATCCAACTTTCTCAAGAAAAGAATTTGCAATATTTGATGCTCGTAGATGGATTTCTATTTTGTTTTTCCCTAAAAGTTTACGTGCTTCTCTACGCTATGAGAAAAGTAGAAAAGGTGAGAATGATAGAGATCGTAACAACGTGGAGTAGATTCAAACATTATGCGCATTAAAAGACTTCAACATCGAAGTTCCTCAGTTTTCAACATCGAAGTTCCTCAGTTTTCAACAGCTCCGTGAAAGGGGCGCTCTAATTCACAAATGTCCCCAGCCTTTTCGATAATGTCCTCTACATTCAGTCATTTTGACTTTTCTGAAATGTGCTGATATTACCTACATTTAACCAAGAATTGCCCAATTTGCCGTGACGTCGGGTACCTGAATCTCAGGCACCCAGCCCCCGCCACCAGGGCTCTCTTTAGCATGCCCAAACGAGGCCTTCTTTTAGCCTTTGCATAATATGGGGGGTGCTGAATCCTTGAGCCGACTGTTTCCAGCTATTCACCGACTTTCGCAGCCCAGATTCTCATTCGACTTTGCTCCAATCAGAGAGGCAGGCCCATCTGCCTCGAAGCAGTGTGGGGGAACTCGGGCACCAACTCACCGACCCAGGAAAGCCCTAGTCGTGGTACATCGGTGATTCTTTTCTTTTCCTACAAGAAGTGCTTTCTGTGCAATTTTTTACAACCAAAATCCCTTTCCCTGGGCTTTCTCGCCTTGTGCTGTGCCGGGCGGGATTTTGCATTCTTTTTTTGCGCAGCTCCTCGGCGCGAATGTGCCGACTCAACACGCGGCAAGCACTTACACGAGCCCTGGTGTCGGTGAGCTTGCAGCCAGCACAACTCGCAAAAAACAACCCATAAAAGTCGATTCTGCAGCACAAAGCACATGCTCAGCGCTTAAAAAGATAAATAATCTGCTTCATATTCAGAATGTTCCCTTTTCTTCCGCTGTCCTGCCTTTTCTGGCTGCTGCTTCTCCTCCCCGCCGCCCACGGTCTCGCCGCCACCGCCGGCTTACAACAAAGCACCAGCCCCGACGTCGCCTTTCCAAAACACCCCCCAGAAGACCACCACCACGACCACCAGCATCTGCAATCCCGCCAGCAGTCGGCCGGCTCGTCCTGCTCCGACGAGGGCCAGTGGTACTGCATGACCAGCTCCTGGCAGCGCTGCGCCGCCGGCCGCTGGAGCGTGGTGATGCAGTGCGCCCGCGGGACGACGTGCCACCCCGCGGGGCTGGCGCGGGAGATGAGCATCCAGCACGACGGGCGCGTGAGCAGCAGCGGGGGCCCGCCGCCGACGACGAGTCGGGGGGCGAGGAGCAGCTGGGTGTCGAGGATGGGGATGCTGGGGTGGTGGGTGTTGGGGTGGTGCTTGAGTTGAGCAGATGTGTGTTGATTGTGGGCGGGAGACGGGTTCATGGACAGGTGGCGATCGATGCCAATGCTATTTCCTTTGTCGCTAATGATAAAAATGAGCTATGAGATAGAAGAACAAATATAGACGTGTCTTTGCTTGACATCCCGAAGAGTCTTTCTTCTCGCACTTGTGCTTTATCAATGCTCGGATGCAGTACTATATACAAGGTTCTTTCCCTTAGCTTTAGCTTGCAGCAAAGGCCGTTGTGCTTTTCTGGCAACCGACAATTTGTCAACATCAAGTCTCGTGAAAATTATTCGCTTTGGTTATAGGTGGAATGGCATCGGCCGTTGATTTTCATACACACTTCATATTCCCCTTCCAATTCATTATACAAACAACAAAATCCCTTCTGGATACAGGCAGCATGATAGAAAAGATGACAAGTACAAAAATTTCAATCATGACCGTCCAAACGCCTCCTGTATGATAGTAGCCGACCTTTTCCCTGTTCAGTCCTCGTCACTTGTTCCCTCCTCTTTCTCGAGTAACCCAAATGTTCTCGCTTCTAGTCACTGGTTTACAAAGGACCGCTGCGTTCGTGGTGCTGGCGGTCCATCTCGTCACGGAACGCGTTGCGACCGCCCATAATGTTCTGCTGCTGAAAGCTCTCGTGTACGGGCGAGGCGGCCAGGCTGTCGAGGCCATCGCTGTCGGCGCGGCGTCTGTTGCCGCTGCCGCCGTGCGCCGCGGGAGCATCGTGGTATGCGGGGCCGTCGTCGGGGAAGCCGTTGCCGAGCTGAATGTCGTGGTCGGCATCGGTGGTGGCGGAGGAGCCAAACATGCGGCGACGGCGCTCGGCGCGGCCCGAGTAGCCGCGCTTGCTCGTGCGGGAGACAATGTCGCCGAGGTGGATGCGGCGCGTCTTGCGGTTCCAGAGGCAGAGGCCGACGACGAGCAGCAGAATGGTGCCAAAGACGACGGGCAGGGCAATGGTAAGGGAGTGGCCGGTGGCGCCGTTGTTGTGGGCCTTGGCCGGGTACTTGAACTTGACAACGGTGAGCGGGTAGGCGGCGGTGACGTCGTCGGGGTCGCCGATGGTGCTGTTCATGCGGCGCTGCAGGGTGACGGTGATGTTGTTGCTGTCGTGGCCGTCGAGGAGCTTGTCGCTCACGTCAAAGGGAAAGTAGCCCTGCTTGGCGGGCACCTGGGTGTGGTCAAAGTCGGAGAGGAAGACCCATTCGTTGGTGGTGCGGTTCTGTTGCTTGACCTGGACGGTGAGGACGTACGACTCGTTGAGCTTGCTCGCGTAGTGCTCGGGATCCCAAGTTACTAGACCAGGTTAGAGGCCCAGGCTGCGTAGAGGCATGGACAAGGGATGCAGTCAAAGCTCACGTACGGTAGTAGACATTGCCGGGCTCGAGGGTCGAGTTGACTCTCGGCCGGCAAAAGGGCTCGGTGCTGCTGTCCTGTTTGGAGCAGAGCGAAAAGGCGCCGGTGCCCTTGTTGTTGCTGGCCGTCGGGTTGGGCGGGTCGCCCGTGGTGGTGGTCGGCTCGCCGAGGGTGGTGAAGGAGAAGACGGAGCCCGTGAGGCTCGACGGGGCGGCGTCCTTGAGGCTCGACTTGCCCTCGCCGTCGGTCGTCCACTGGGGCGTGTAGGTGGTGGCCGACGGATCCTCGTTGACGCTGACCCAGGGGTCCAGCTCGCCGGCCGGATCGCGACGCTGCAGCACCGCCGCCGGGGTAATGGCCGCGGCGGGCGGTGCGGCCACCGCGGCGGAAGCGGCGCCGCAGAGGACAATGGCGCCGACAAGGACAGAGGAGATCATGGCGATGGGAGGGAGGCAGGAAGGAGATGGGATTGAGGAGGAGGGAGGGAAAATGATGCGTGGGTGAAAGGAGAAGAAGGGCCGGGCGGAACTGTATTGTTGACGAGACGATGCGCAGGAGTGTACCTTTTGCTGACGATTTTTTATGGGGCGCTTTTGCAACTAATACAGGCCGTTCCCTTATTTACCACAAGTGAAACCGATTCCAATCAGTATTGTTTTACAAACTGACAAGACGCTCAAGACTTGTGGCCAGAAGATGGTTCAGAGAAAGTTAAAAGCAAAGAAAAGACAGGCTTGTCTCCCTCATTAGAGACCGGAATGAGTGAATTGAATCCAATCCCGCGTGGCCCGGTACAAGCGGCTTTTTCTCCATGGACTATTTTTTTTTTTCGCTTGCCCAGTTTTGGCCGCACCCACATGTCTGCTTACCATGCACACAGAAAGGGGAAAATATTACTGGTATCTTACCAGTAGTTAGCCTCGATATTATCGGCCTAGCCGGGCGGGCGCTATTCCCTTGACATCGGTCGCCCTGCCAGATGGGGACCGCCAATGACGTCGGTTTCGATCCCGCTGGTGCCGGAGCCTAACCCTGAACAAGTGAGCGTAGAATACATCTGGCGATATGTGCTCCGTGCAAGCCCCCGGACATTCGTTGAAGCATACAAGGCTGTCTGAAATTGGCCTTGAAATTTTGCTGAAATTGAGCACAGGCAAATGCCAACCGCCAACTGCCACAGGTTGTACTTGTGGCACAATTTTGGCGTGAGCAAGTAGTCGCGGGCCGAGGAAACCGACCAACATGAGAGAAAAAAACGCAAAATATCATGTTGGCAAATGTCTGTAAACAACTCATAACCGACTTGACAATTTGATCAGACAATTCTTTTCTCACTCACTTAATCTACATGGTCTGGTTCAGAGGTCCCAGATATGGCTTTAGATCCACATCCGTCGGCGCCCTCACATACTCTACATCAAACGGCGCCCGCACATACTTTGTACACTTCTTCTTCTCCCTCGCCTTGCACGCTCCTGCCCCTCCCGCCGCCGTCCTCTGCTCAAATAGCCCGTCCATCCAGGCCAGCCACTCCGGCGCTCCCGCCGCCAAGCTCGGACGGTGGCCCTGCGTCGGGAACAGCCGCAGATGCACCTCGTTGCCCGCCGCGCACGCGCGCCCCCAGGCCTCCTCCGTCGTCTGCCACCGCACCGCCGTGTCATTTTGCCCCTGCACCACCAGGATGGGAGCCGGCGAGACGTCGCCCTGCGCCGGCGCCGCCATGTCCTGCCACCGCCGCAGCGTCGGGGGGTCGCGCAG
>JAPFSE010000027.1:5000-10338 GCA_030777785.1 Beauveria caledonica | reverse complement strand
ACAGAACTCTGCTCGGGGCTCCCGCCGTCGTCTCCGCGTTCAGTTGCGTTGCCGCGCAAAACCCACATTCAGGTGCCGGAATATTAACCGGCTTCCCTTTCGCCATACGGCGCATAGTGCACCTTTGAAACGGAACTTCCCTATGGCTTAGGATCGACTAACCCACGTCCAACTGCTGTTCACATGGAACCTTTCTCCACTTCGGTCCTTCAAGTTCTCATTGAAGTATTTGCTACTACCACCAAGATCTGCACTAGAGGCCGTTCAACCCGGGCTCACGCCCTAGGCTTCGTCACTGACCTCCACGTCCGCCTACTCCTCAGGGCTTCGTTTCTACCCTGAGGGCGAGGTATGGGTGGAACGCTTGAGCGCCATCCATTTTCAGGGCTAGTACATTCGGCAGGTGAGTTGTTACACAGTCCTTAGCGGATTCCGACTTCCATGGCCACCGTCCTGCTGTCAAGATGTACTAACACCTTTTGTGGTGTCTGATGAGCGTCCACTCCGGCACCTTAACCTCGCGTTCGGTTCATCCCGCATCGCCAGTTCTGCTTACCAAAAATGGCCCACTAGTGTTGATACATTCGAATGCTCACGTTCAATTAAGTAACAAGAGCTTCTTACATATTTAAAGTTTGAGAATGGATGAAGGCAATATAGCGCCCCCGAGTCCCTAATCATTCGCTTTACCTCATAAAACTGAGTCCAACACTGCTATCCTGAGGGAAACTTCGGCGGAAACCAGCTACTAGAAGGTTCGATTAGTCTTTCGCCCCCATGCCCATATTTGACGATCGATTCGCACGTCAGAACCGCTGCGAGCCTCCACCAGAGTTTCCTCTGGCTTCACCCTATACAGGCATAGTTCACCTTCTTTCGGGTCCGGCCCCGTATGCTCTTACTCAAATCCATCCGAGAACATCAGGATCGGTCGATGATGCGCCGAAGCTCTCACCTACGTTCACTTTCATTACGCGTAGGGGTTTGACACCCGAACACTCGCATACGAAGACGACTCCTTGGTCCGTGTTTCAAGACGGGTCGCTGATGACCATTACGCCAGCATCCTTGCAATGCGCGTACCTCAGTCCGGCGCAGGGTATTACGCAGCGGGCTATAACACTCCCGAGGGAGCCACATTCCCGAAGCCTTTTTCCCCCGTGCCAAACTGATGCTGGCCTGTGCCCGGCAAAGTGCACCAGCGAGAACGCTGGATGATTCACCGGGCGCAAGTCTGGTCATAGGCGCTTCCCTTTCAACAATTTCACGTACTTTTTAACCCTCTTTTCAAAGTGCTTTTCATCTTTCGATCACTCTACTTGTGCGCTATCGGTCTCTGGCCAGTATTTAGCTTTAGAAGACATATACCTCCCATTTTGAGCAGCATTCCCAAACTACTCGACTCGTCGAAGGAGCTTTACAGAGGCTCGGTGTCCGACCAGACGGGGCTCTCACCCTCTATGGCGTCCCGTTCCAGGGAACTCGGAAGGCACCTCGCCAAAAGCATCCTCTACAAATTACAACTCGGACCCGAGGGCCAGATTTCAAATTTGAGCTGTTGCCGCTTCACTCGCCGTTACTGGGGCAATCCCTGTTGGTTTCTTTTCCTCCGCTTATTGATATGCTTAAGTTCAGCGGGTAGTCCTACCTGATTCGAGGTCAACGTTCAGAAGTTGGGTGTTTTACGGCGTGGCCACGTCGGGGTTCCAGTGCGAGTTGGATTACTACGCAGAGGTCGCCGCGGACGGGCCGCCACTCCATTTCAGGGCCGGCGGTGTGCTGCCGATCCCCAATGCCGACTTCCACGGGCTGGGCCCGGGAAGTCGAGTGTTGTAATGACGCTCGAACAGGCATGCCCGCCAGAATGCTGGCGGGCGCAATGTGCGTTCAAAGATTCGATGATTCACTGGATTCTGCAATTCACATTACTTATCGCGTTTCGCTGCGTTCTTCATCGATGCCAGAGCCAAGAGATCCGTTGTTGAAAGTTTTAATTTTGTTTTGCCTTGCGGCGTATTCAGAACATGCTGGTAATACAAGAGTTTGAGGGTCCCCGGCGGCCGCTGGTCCAGTCCGCGTCCGGGCTGGGGCGAGTCCGCCGAAGCAACGATAGGTAGGTTCACAAAAGGGTTTGGGAGTTGAAAACTCGGTAATGATCCCTCCGCTGGTTCACCAACGGAGACCTTGTTACGACTTTTACTTCCTCTAAATGACCGAGTTTGGAGAGCTTTCCGGCCCTGGGGGGTAGTTGCCCACCTCCCTGGGCCAGTCCGGACGCCTCACTGAGCCATTCAATCGGTAGTAGCGACGGGCGGTGTGTACAAAGGGCAGGGACGTAATCAACGCAAGCTGATGACTTGCGCTTACTAGGGATTCCTCGTTGAAGAGCAATAATTGCAATGCTCTATCCCCAGCACGACGGAGTTTCACAAGATTACCCGGGCCTTTCGGCCAAGGAGATACTCGCTGGCTCCGTCAGTGTAGCGCGCGTGCGGCCCAGAACATCTAAGGGCATCACAGACCTGTTATTGCCTCAAACTTCCATCGGCTTGAGCCGATAGTCCCTCTAAGAAGCCGGCGTACTGCCAAAGCAATACAGGCTATTTAGCAGGTTAAGGTCTCGTTCGTTATCGCAATTAAGCAGACAAATCACTCCACCAACTAAGAACGGCCATGCACCACCACCCACAAAATCAAGAAAGAGCTCTCAATCTGTCAATCCTCATTGTGTCTGGACCTGGTGAGTTTCCCCGTGTTGAGTCAAATTAAGCCGCAGGCTCCCGTTTACTTGGGTTTGCCAACCCGCGCTGTCTCCAGCGCGGCCGGACTATATCTTAAGCAGTGTGTGAGCGAGTGCTCGGAGGACGGATCCTCCAGGCCACTACCCACCCCCATTTAGTCTCTGAACCTTCCCCGTGCCCTGCGGCGACGAGGCTTGGCTGCGGATTACCCATTGCATTATCCAGTGTGCTTTTACCGTACCCTAGGTCGTTACCCCGGCCACCGACGCCCTTTCGACGCCGGCTTGGTGACACTGGCTTTAGGATTTTCCCGCAATTTGAGGGTGTCGCCTCCGGAGAGACTAGCACTTGGTTTGCCGCGCCGGAGCGCTGACAGGAACACCACCAACCCTTTCGGGCTGCTTTTAGGAGCAGAGCTACTGCGGCTGCATGAAGCGGTTTACCCCTGGTGGTGCCCTTCCGTCAATTTCTTTAAGTTTCAGCCTTGCGACCATACTCCCCCTGGAGCCCAAGCACTTTGATTTCTCGTAAGGTGCCGAACGCGTCAAAAAATAACATCGTCCGATCCCTAGTCGGCATAGTTTATGGTTAAGACTACGACGGTATCTGATCGTCTTCGATCCCCTAACTTTCGTTCCTGATTAATGAAAACATCCTTGGCAAATGCTTTCGCAGTAGTTAGTCTTCAATAAATCCAAGAATTTCACCTCTGACAATTGAATACTGATGCCCCCGACTGTCCCTATTAATCATTACGGCGGTCCTAGAAACCAACAAAATAGAACCACGCGTCCTATTTTATTATTCCATGCTAATGTATTCGAGCATAGGCCTGCCTGGAGCACTCTAATTTTTTCAAAGTAAAAGTCCTGTTTCCCCGCCACACCCAGTGAAGGGCATGTGGTTCCACAGAGGGAAAGGCCCGGCCGGACCAGTACACGCGGTGAGGCGGACCGGCCAGCCAGGCCCAAGGTTCAACTACGAGCTTTTTAACCACAACAACTTTAATATACGCTATTGGAGCTGGAATTACCGCGGCTGCTGGCACCAGACTTGCCCTCCAATTGTTCCTCGTTAAGAGATTTAAATTGTACTCATTCCAATTACAAGACCCAAAAGAGCCCTGTATCAGTATTTATTGTCACTACCTCCCCGAATCGGGATTGGGTAATTTGCGCGCCTGCTGCCTTCCTTGGATGTAGTAGCCGTTTCTCAGGCTCCTTCTCCGGGGTCGAGCCCTAACCCTCCGTTACCCGTTGCAACCATGTTTGGCCAATACCCAAACATCGAAAGTTGATAGGGAAGAAATTTGAATGAACCATCGCCGGCGCAAGGCCGTGCGATTCGAAAAGTTATTATGAATCACCAAGGAGCCCAGAGGGCATTGGTTTTTAATCTAATAAATACATCCCTTCCGAAGTTGGGGTTTTCAGCATGTATTAGCTCTAGAATTACCACGGTTATCCAAGTAGTAAGGTACTATCAAATAAACGATAACTTATATAATGAGCCATTCGCAGTTTCGCTGTATAATTGCTTATACTTAGACATGCATGGCTTAATCTTTGAGACAAGCATATGACTACTGGCAGAATCAACCAGATAACTATCGTCTGGCCCGGCGTGCGGCCGCCAGCGCCACGAGGGCGCTGGTGAGTCAAGTTACTGGGCGGCGTCCACGAGGGACGCGCCGCACGTAGCACCTTTGGCGTGGGCCATTGGCAGCATGCACGGCAGTCTGTTTTTCCCACTCTCGCTTCCCCGGGCGCCCGTTCACCTCACTAAACCCGCTGGGGGCTGTTTGGTCTAGGCGTCCCAAGAGGAGGACACAGAGCACGCTTTCAGCCATTGCGGCGTCCGTCGAGCCCTGATCTACCCCCCGCTGCTCTGTTTCAAGACTTGCCAGCGGCCAGTCATCCACAGAACCCAATCTTCAGCGTCAAGCAAACGTTAGCCCATGACGCCTCCGAGCTTATCCAGTACGCCGTGAAGCCTGAGCGACCGGTTTCGTGGAAGTCGACGTGCACCACAGTGCCCCCAGCAGACGAGTATCACTTCGAACCCGCCGGAAGAACTGCATAGTGGTTGTCTGTCAGATATGGTACAGCAAGCGCGCAGCTGCCTCCTGCACTGAAAAAAATCCAGCACGATTGGCTGTCAATACCTGCTGAACTTGGATTGCTCCCAGCCCGGTCGGCATGACACTGCTCGCTCATAGTTCCTGCGAGCACCTGGGTGGGGCACCTCTGCCAAACCGCGCTCGTGGGCCAACTTTTATTTTCCGCAAAATTCATTTGTATGGGATTTGCTAAAAATCGACTCACGACATTGGTTTTCGCAACCACAACAGCATACGGTTCTCAACACTTGATCGGACGAGTGCATTGCGCTCGATAATTCGGCGCGCATCTGCCTGTGTATTTATTTTTTTGCTGCGACCACGTTGAGAGGTACCGGGTAGGCACTTACCCTATACCTCCAAAAAATAAAAAGTTGCCAGAAGATAGAGAATGATTTGTTTAGTCTGTGTACAAGTTCTCTCGTTCAGAAACGAAGAATTGCGTGCGTGGTGGCGGGTTTTGTTGTTGTTGAGGTGC